>JAMBLF010000532.1:0-249566 GCA_030578115.1 Leucoptera coffeella
GACGTGAATACATGAGTGTGTATATTTATTTATTATATTCCCTATGCAAAGGAGTAGCCATGATCTTTTTCATTAGAGTAGTACATATGCAATAGTGTATAACGGTACCCCACCGCCGCAGTCACCTTTTTCATTTAACAAAACAATGAAGAGTCAAAAGGCAAATGTAGCATGAAGTCTCGACGCAAATGACATTGTTCCTCTGTACAACCCAGAAGGGAAATGGAGCGAAGTGGGCCAAAATAAAAGTACTGAAATTTACCCTGTTTAGATATAACTATATATTAGTGACCCGCTCCGGCTTCGCACGGGTATAAAATATATAGCCTACTCCACTATGTAATGGATGTTATTATACGTATAAACCTTCCTCTTGAATCACTCTATCTATTAAAAAAACCGCATTAAAATCCGTTGCGTAGTCTCAAAGATTTAAGCATACAAAGGGACATAGGGACAGAGAAAGCGACTTTGTTTTATACTATGTTGTGATAGTGATGAAGAATCCGTATACCCGCTTTTCAATATGTTATAAGAGGCCAATAAAGAAGTATAGTATTCCACATAAATACTTAAATATATTAGCCGAGTGTGTATGAGGAGCTGTATGACTGTCGATGAAGCATAAGTGGATTGTCTGGATCGGGACAGATGAAGATCCGCGATCTCTGCCTACCCCTCTACAGGGAATCAGGCGTGATGTGTATATATGTACTTAAATATAATTAATAAACGTCAATTCTCTTGAATGAGTATTATGACACATTAGCTACATCCCGGCTTAACATTTAAATTCAAAGCCTAACAACTGTATCAATTTTGACAATGACACTGGCATAAACAACGTCACGTTGACAGGTAGTGCTTTCTGTCAAATTGAACAAAAAGGTGCATTCAAATAGGTAAATATTTTGGTGTAGCACATTGTCTTTATTGTAAACGGTTTCTGGGAATCAGACCCTCTGTATTTAGGATTCGGCAGTGTAGTTTTTTATTTAGGAATGATAAATTATATTATTGTACTAGATTGGTTTTCTATTTTAAAGGCGACTAAGAGATTAGGAGTTTATATGTTTGCTACAATTATAAAAGTCTATTGACAAGACTATGCTAAGCATTTCTTTACGCGATCGAATTAGAAATGAAGAGATCCGTAGACGAACCACGGTCGCTGGCATATCCCGTAGGATTAGTAAGCTGAAGTGGCAATGGGCTCGTCACATAGTACGAAGGTCGGACGGAAGATGGAGCTACAAGGTTTTTGAATGGAGACCACGTACTGGCAGGCGCAGTATAGGACAGCCACTTGCAAGGTGGAGCGACGATCTAATGAAGAACAAAACCATTTGATAGGCCTTTAGGCAGATAGGCAGTGAACATAAATATCCTGAGATTATGATAAATATTACTTGTTTTCTTTCCTCTTTGTCCTTACATGCTAAAGATAACTTAAGAACCTTTTCCGTCGATCTTTTTGCAGAATTTTAAACTATAATTATGGTCGTAATTATGCATTTTATGCATGTATGTACGAGTGTTGAAACTTAGAACGTAAAACGCAAGAATTGACTAGATTTAATTTCTACTTTTCAAAGTTCTTCCTGGGATATTATTATAATGTAATATATAAATAATACGGAACCAAACACCTTATTGCAACTCAACAAATTCACACAGGTGGCTATTCTCGCAAATCGTCAAAGGTTCGTCACGCAACATTTAGACATTAAGGTAGCAATACCACCTGTAGGGAATGAGTGAGTTTAAAAAACGAATAACCCAATAGTCACATTTAAAAAAAAACTCTTTGAAAAAGATACGGTAGCTACTCGTCACGCTATTTGTACCTGATTGTGCAATTCTAGTTAAATTTGTGCTTTAGTTTTGAGTGAATATACCCCCTGAGGACCGATTTAAATGGACTTACATGTAGGTGAAGCTTTTCATCCCTTTTGGTATGTACAGAAGCTCGGGGACATAATATATTCTTGGTACTAGCACAGATAATATAATACGTACTAGTATACTAGCAAATACTGTTCTTCCCGGCATGTCGTAGGAGGCGACTAAGGGACTTGGTCAATGGATTCTGTTGGGCGATGGGCTAGCAACCTATCACCAATGTTCATTCATGCTAAACAGTGGCCTTGGCTATAGTTCTCAAGGTTGTGTCCACCCCGAAAGGGATTAGAGGACGTGAATGTATATGTATGTATTAGTATAGCATTCTTATATCTGTGGTATGAATAATATCGTAATACTATTAGAAAACCGAGATATACTATTAGATCGAGGGTACAGGGTTCAAATCCCGCTTGAGTATGTACCAGTGGAAATGAAGTTTAATGAATTTCTATGTACATTTTCGTAACAAAAATACATTTACGAAATGCGTCGAACACTACGGTGACGGAAAACATCGCGAGGAAACCTACCTGTTCCCCGAAATCATTTACAATTGAACTCAATATGACATGGCTTACCACCTGTCACATTGAGTACTGACTATCTGGTCAACACGTGAGTTCGAGGCGGCCATAGAATTACTACCTTCGCAATTGTGGAGATGGACACCTGAAATTCTGACTACCCCGCAAGGGTTAATGGTCGTGAATGTGTTTGTCTTTTAGGACATTTTTTTGATAACAGGATAGCCCATTGAACAATATTCTTTTTACACTTATGAATGCAGTTAGTCATGTAAGTATATTTAATAATAATAATAATAAACCTTTATTCACAAAAGCACACAAGCAAAAGCGCACAAATAAATGACAAGAACATTAAACAAATTTTTTTATTTACGACTATATTCCCGTTTGGAATAGTAAGAGACCTGAAATATTATACAAAAACATGCATTTCTTTTGTTTTTCATAATTACCTTTTTACCAGATAGCAACGTGGTGGGTGGAGAGTACATCGACTTTTTTATCAATCAATAAATACTTAGAGCTGACTCACAGCTACATATACTAAACAGTCTTATAGAAGTTTTGGTCGAAATTGGAACTTATATTTTTACGAAAGGATCAAAGTTAAATATTAATTTCTGGAAATATACATACACATCACGCCTGATTCCCTGTACAGAATCACCCTTTTTAATATAGCGTCTATCCGACTGTCATGTCTCTTATTGTCTAATTTTGGAAAAATTTATTATTACTTCAAAAAAATAAGAAATGTCAATAAAAAAATGATAACTCTTTATTTCTCTTTCGCCGAATAATGCATATTATCTGCACCATGTAAACGCTATACAGAATCTACTATCTTTAAAAGGGTAAACAGAAACTATGGGAATATAGGTGAAGCCTGCCTAGCCTGTTGCACTTTTTTATTTATTTTACATTAGTCGCCTCTAATGAGATACCGGAACGAAGGCCCTTAATTATAATTGACCTAAATCCCTTACTAATAAGAAATGCACGCCATCTGTAGCAAAAATATATTGTGTTACACATTCACAGAATAAATTCTAAATAGTGACATCTCTGAGTGTCAGATTAAACTAGACACTAAACCTTAAAAGTGAACCAAGCTATTGTCTTAATTTATTTCACGATACATAGATGTCGCTGTTTCACATTAGATTTTTATGATAGTTGATTGAACTCTGGCTATTAATTATTACTTTACTTTGTAAACAAAGCTTAAAACGTATGTCTATGTACTTAAGACTGATTGCCTGTTCCTCGTGTAATAGTGTAATTAAAGTGTAATCTGAAGTAGGTATAATGGATGGATTGAAACTATCAATTAAGTTAGCGGTTTTTTACATTTATGTATATCCAAATAACTAAGGTTGATTAATCGTAAAGTATATATACTTATTTTCTGTATAGTGATTGTGGGGTTGAAAATAAAGATTTAGACGGTTCCGGGTTTAATTTCACGGTGGAATATGTTATTCAAATATTACTAGTAGCACAGCTAGTAGTAACTGCATATAAAAAAGTATCTTTGGTATAGAAAACATCGTAAGAAAACCTTCGTATTACTAAGAAAAGTTGCAGTTTCATACATTGACCTTTTAACTCCCCTGTAGAATCTCATTTCTCTAACTACCCTTTTAGAGATGATTTGCATTGTTAATAGGTACTCATAATAATACACAAGGAACCCTTACGGTATGACAAGAAATCATAACAATCTATTCTAGTCTCATACGGAACCTAAGTCTATCTATAATCTAGATTTACTTAGGCCATACAAAATCAATACTGAAAAATCAGGTTGACTTCTAAAATACCTTCCTTTAGCTAACCAGGTCGTTGTCATGGCAACCAATAAGTCAACAAACTTTTGCATGCATACACTTCTGACCTGGTGACAAAATTAGGTTTTGACGACCTCCGTGGCGCGATCGGTTAGACACCTGAACGCTAATTCGTGAGGTCTCGGGTTCGATTCTTGATATGATATCTCGATATGTATTTACCTATATATAATAGGTATATACATATTTCTTAAATATACGTTGACTAATACCCTTAACACAAGTCCTAAATGTACTTAGCAAGGGGCTAGTTCATTTGATGTAATAATGTCCTACAATATTATAGTAAATTATGAGTATAAAGTAACTCAAACTTTCAAGGTTGTCCTGCAAAGGGCAAACAACTTTAAAAAACGAAGCAAAAATTAACATCTAATTAGTAAAACGGGTTTGTAAAACGTAAATTTATATTTACGACCTGTATACTTACGCCCTTCTATCCCTTTTGAGTGGACAGAACTGTGAAGATGTATGACATCTCGATTACTCTTAGTATGAATAGATTTACCAGTAATTACTGACATACTCATACACTACATCGACGATTAGCGTTCAGGTGCTCAACCAATCGCGCCACGGAGGTCGTCGTCGAGGAGGCTCAATAGATTTGATCAACCCTGGCTGCTTACAATAAGCTGGTAAGAATAGCAGTTACTTAACATTATATTTAAGTTACCTATCCTAGACTAGTACTATTGTACTATTATTTTATATGACATACATATTTCGCGTCCTCTTATCCCTTTCTAGGTGGATAGTACCTCAAAGACTTAAAATCTATTTGGTCACTTTCCAATCATATTTATTTCGTGATATTAATCATTACAATACACGTAACTAACCCAAAAGATGCTGTCACCAAGTGTCTGTCCACCCCGAAAGGGATTAAGGAAGCCAGTGTATGTATGTACGTAAGTATGTTATGTGTGTATGTATGATGTTTTTATGTGCTTAGTAAGAGCGTGCTAATGAAAATATTTATTATCTTTTCCTTTTATCTTAAACATGTTATTTTAGTCATCACTCGTCCAGTGTTAGTTTGGGACGTAAAATGCTAACTAGCTGCCGTTTTGTTATATGTGAGTGAAGTGGAAGGGCGGTTACGTAGGGGCCGGCCCAATAAGACATAATAATAATAATAACTGGACATTATTACACCAATTTAACTAGATCCTTGGTAAGTACATTTAACACTTGTGTTAAGGGTACTAGTCAACGTATAGTTAAGAAATATATACTTATTGTAGATGGATAAATACATGTATAATCAACGACCAGACTAGAAAGCACAAGAAAAGCGTAGGTCTTAACACTGCCTCCACCGGGAATCGAACCCGGGACCTGACGATTAGCGTTCAGGCGGCTTACCGATCGCGCCACGGAGGTCCTCAAATATGACAGTCGCGCCACATATGACAGTCAGATAGATGCCATATTGAAAAAGGGTGACGTTAGGAGTACCTATAACCGCTGAGTGTGTATGAGAAGATGTATGAGTGTCAATGAATGGAAAGTGGTCTCTCAGGATCGGGACAAATGGGGATCCGTGATCTCTGCCTACTTCTCTACAGGGAATCAGACGTGATGTGTATGTATGTAGCTGCCGTTCTTCACGACATGTATGAGGAGGCGACAAAGGGACTAGGGGTAAGTGGAATTTATTGGGTCACTAATTTTCCATAAGACATCACAATTCTAGTAGTCATGCTAAAAAGTGACCTAGGAAATATTATATCTCCGAGGTTTTGTCCACCTCGAAAGGAACAAAAGGAAGGAAGTCAGAGATTCGTCTGTCTATATGGTTTACTTCCGCGATTGCGGAGTAAATGAATTTTTGATCCATTATACCCACTTTTTAACAAATAGCACTTATCGTGATTTATGGTGTCCCATATCGTCGTATATAGTTATTCACTATTGCCTATTGGAAAGAATAGGTAAGTTTTCTCACGCTGTTTTCTCTGTTAAAATATTACGTGCTATATGTTACTTGAAAAACTGGTTTTTCATTATTACTTTAACATATTTATGTTATTTTAGCTATTCTAAAGGTGACCAAAGTATAGTATTTGAAGTTAGTTAGAAGCTAAAGGAAAAAAAAGCGTGATCAAACGTACAAGTCCTTCATCTAAATAGAATCTATTGGGCGATGTACTAGCATCCTGTCACTAATGTCAAATTAACATCACAAATCAAATATGCTATAAAGTAACTTAGAAGATATTATCGTCCTGCCAAGGTTCTGTCCACCCCGAAAGGGATTAAAGGACGTGAATATATACTCATATAACTACTTGCATATATACATACATACATGTATTCACGCCTCTACGTCCCTAACGGGATAGGCAAACTATCGATCGCCACCTGGAACGATCCTGCATATATACAATAACTAGCGACCCGCTCAGGCTTTGCACGGGTATAAAATACATAGCCTACTCCACTATTTAACGGATATTATTATACATATAAACATTCCTCTTGAATCACTCTATCTATTAAAAAAAACCGCATCAAAATCCGTTGCGTAGTTTCAAAGATTTAAGCATACAAATGGACATAGGGGCAAAGAAAGCGACTTTGTTTTATACTATGTAGTGATATTGTAAGCTTTAATACAGTCTACCCCTTCAAGAATTGCATCCGTGATGCTTGTAATACTAACAGGTAAGACGATACTTGATTCCCCCAAAGTTTGTGGCTCTTCACGCCTCAGTTACTGAGCAAGGTGTCCTTTCCGTTAAATGTAACGTCCTTTATTCAAATGTAGATGCATATTGTATATGTTCAAGGGTTTGTAAAGAGGTTGGTAGAAATGTATAGCCCTTATCTGAAGTGAATTTAGGTATTTTAATGTCTGTGATTGTTATTTGAGATTAATATAATAATATTATTTAATATCGAATAATTATTGTATTAATGTTAGATATTAATTTAATCGTATAATATAGATAAATACTTTTATGTATTCTCATTGACAAATTATTATTACTTCCAGTTTAAATACATTTTTTTGGATTCGGGACAGATCCGTGATCTCTGCCTACCCCTGTACAGGGAAACGACTGTGATGTGTATGTATGTTAATTCCAGACTAGTTTATTTCGTATCCATATATTCGTAATATATATTTTAAGGGTTTATATAGGTAGTAATAAAAGTCGTATGAATTCGTTTTGACTAATTCGTTTATTAGCGTTTGCCGTGGCCCTAACACAATGAAGCCATGTGATAATAGTATGGAATGTCTAAGTACAGATGTGAATAGCTATAGTGATTGCACACTATAATATCCATCTTCCAACGAACAATACCTCTGAATGAATGCACTAACAGCGCTGTGATAGCGACACGCAACAACTATACTTCACCACGTTAAAATCTCTACGTTATTTGCATATACTATGTTGCTCTACGTACTGCGTTATATACAAAATAAGTTCTTTCTCAAACAAATGATTATAATACAAACTGGTCCAATTAAACACCGCTATATACAAGATAAAATAGACGCTTTTCTATACAAATAACCAATTTTCTAACATCTAAAGCCACGCTGTATGGTACGAGATAAAACTATGAAATAAATATCTACAGGGAAAAGCGCTGTTCGATTCTAGACCATGATCGTGTTTCCTATAATACTATCTTTGCTGTCGAGCAGTTCTGAATAGCCAGATTCATCGCTGCAGGCACTCTCGTTATCTCCACCGGTTTTTCCCTCCGAACAGTTCAAGCTGTCCAAATCAGTCAAATTCTCAATCAAAGTCTCGAACTTATTCTCGTAATCCGAGATCACAGCATCCGTCAACGGTGGATACGTGGATCTTCTACGGAAGTTCTTCTCTCCCAGAGGAACGTGACTGACCTCCTGGCACTCCGATCCACTCTTCCTTTCCCTCAGCGAGATTCTCTCAAAACCCTGCACTACAGTGTAGACCGTTTTATCCTCTGTCACTATTTTGATCTCATCCTGATTGTAATGAGGCAGGGAGGACGGTTCTGTATCTGAAGTCGCGGTGCTAGCGGTTTCACAACCAGAGGAAACCGATCCATCATCACTGTCAGTCACCAGGAAGCTTTGAGAGAGGGTTTTAGCCCCGGTGTTGTCATTCATTTCTGACGATTCCTCAATAGATTCCAACCTGTGGTACGCTTCTTGACTAGCATCGTGTGCTTTATTTTCGCTTTCTGCCACTAGATGGCTAATGATGTCGTCACTGGCACTTTCTGACAGCGCTCGTATCCTGCCCATCACTCCTTCGGGACACGACAGTTTTCTGGTGGGTCTCAAATCGAATCGTCGCCTATCCAAGCTTTGTGGACTGTAATCTGAGTCACACTGGCTTGCGTTCATCTCTGCTTCTTCTTCATCTTCTTCTGAGCACAGTTCTTCTATCGCCCCAAGTTTGGGGGCAGATTTGGACCTTTCAAGCGGCGGTCTGTAGTTCATAGCGCCGACACTGAGAAGAATCTTCCTTCGCGGCATTGAGGGGTTATCATAAACGCAGTTGGCGAGACTGAGTCTGGCATTCTGTTTTGAGATCCTGTCCTTCTTAAACTCCACTAGGGCTTGTTTGAGCTTCACCTGCAGTTCGTCTGTGATCTTCTTGGACATCAACTCCTTGCTGCAGAGGACTGCGTGGCAACGGAGCTCGTGTTTCAGCTTCTTACCCTCGTGGCGGTACACCCAGCAGAAGAGCTTGGGGTAGTGAGGTGGACTAGCGCAGTAGGTTACTCTGTGAGCCCAGTATTCTGTGAGACCGTGTTCCTTGGTGAATCCCTTCAGACCTGAGCTGGTTACTGACAGCTTCATGACGACATCTGGCTTGGTGGATTGCTGGTAGTTCCGCCATAGCGTGGCCAAGGGTTTCTCGATGCAGCCCTCACCTGGAAAGATAGAAAGGGTATTTATTAGAAGAAGAATCGTTAAATTGGTATAGTTAACGCAGTAGATTATGAACATGGTTCTTTTTACATAGGTAATAGCTATTTATGTAAACTGTCCTAAGCATAATCTACGAAGATTTGAATATTGCCTTATAGCATAATGTCTCTAGACTCTTTTGATATATAAATAAAGATCTAAGCAGCTGAATACAGATGGAAACTTAGAGAGTATCGTCCAAAAACAACTAAGTAATATCCTTATTGTCAGTTGTTGACACCTTAAGATATGACGAGATTATTAGTGGAATTCTATATGCGTCTCAAAATCTCGAAATAACATTTAGATATATGTATTTTACACAGTTTTGTATAGGTATACAAAACCTGTATTAAAATGTACGTGTGTATGTAAAATTAAATATGATTAGCATGTTTAATCATCTTTAGACGGGAGATTTAAACACTTCGTCGATTATAAAAAGAGTGACATCATATTTCGCATTCAAATGGCATTATTTTGACGAACCTCATTAGCATTTCAATATCAAGAATTTTATTTACTAAAATTAATTTACACTTAATATCTCCGTATGAGAATTTTTGCTAAAATTTATTAGTCGTAAGCAAACGTTTTGTTGTAAATATACAAAAAAACTTGTCATTATTATTATTTATAATAGGTACTTTTAATCAAAAGTGGCTATTACCATCGAGGATGAACGAAAAGATAAATAGATGACATACATACAC
This sequence comes from Leucoptera coffeella, assembly GCA_030578115.1. Taxonomy (NCBI): domain Eukaryota; kingdom Metazoa; phylum Arthropoda; class Insecta; order Lepidoptera; family Lyonetiidae; genus Leucoptera; species Leucoptera coffeella. Next base: position 9,926 of record JAMBLF010000532.1, read on the forward strand.
ATCACGCCTGATTCCCTGTAGAGGGGTAGGCAGAGATCACGGATCTCCATTTGTCCCGAACCTGACAGACCACTTTCGCTTCATTGACATTCATACATCTTCTCATACACTCTCGGCGTTTAATGGATGACAATGTAACAAAAACTATTAACCAGGACTGAGAAGGACTCTGAAACGACCACTACTTCAATTTAAAATCAGGATGATAATGAAGATAAAAGGTAAATATAAAATAAAAGCATCATTAAAATATATTACATAAAACATAATACATTATCGTAAGCTGTTGAGAAATGGTTGAGCTAAATACGTTCAAGACAAATCCCATAAATCTCAAAATTACTCGTATACTATCAAACGCCTCATGGTATAACTTATACTTGACATATACCGGATTAACCACATATACTCCTAAGCCACAATTAAGCGAAGTTTTCTCGAATAACCAAATCCTATTAATGAATCCAATACGTATTAAAAACGCATTTGTCAACCGATAGAACAGTCGAGAAACTTTGGTTTGCTCACTGATAAAGATCCTTATTTTTGGACACAAACATTGACTTACTAATGTACACATTAGTTCCAATCGAACTACGACTTATTTCCGATTAACCTCATAAAGAACGTCACTAATGTAATAATAGAATGAAACACATTTTCATACATATATACTTTATGTTATAACTATTGTTATAGAACACATATTCTCATTAGAATCACACATATACAACATTCTTCTCAAGGCGGGTCTACGCAGCGTGAAGAATAGAAGAGCATGTATGAGAAGGTTAATTTTTGTCATTTGTCACCTGTTCCAGGTGGCGATCCATAGTCTTTGTCTATCTCATAGAGGCATGAATGTATATACATCATGGTTCTACTTTATCGCCGTAAGCCACTAAAAACTAGGTTATACCAGATAGCTAGTTATTGTTAAAAGATATATATATATATAGATTCCATTGAAATTGAATTGAAATACATAACAAAATTCCTGATTAACATCAAAACCTTGATATTAAAATTAATATATGATAAATATTGTATCTCTACCATTCTGTTTACAATTACCAAAATATATAACTTCACGATCCTATCCACACTGAAAAGGACTAAGTGAAGATACCTACGTATGCTTCGAAAGTTAAGTAGGGTTCCGAAGGCCAATGAATTGAGGAAGCATGCATTAGCTCCTAACAAACGATATCCGCTCATTACGCGTTGCGCAGAACACAATTGCCCTAAGATGCGCTGGGGATTCAATTACTATGTGCCCTGTCGCTTCTTACGTTTTCAGTAACTTAGTTGACAAAAAGACAAACGCGGTCACGACCTGTTAACCCATGCGGGGTAGGGGGTTCAGGTATCCATCTCCGCAATCGCGAAGGTAGTAATTCTATGGCTAACTCGAACCCACGTGTTGACCAGTTAGTAATCAATGTGACAGGTGGTAAGTCATGTTGACATTTAAAAGCACAATTTCGGGGAACAGGTTGGTTTCCTCACGAGTTTTTTCCCTCCCCGTAGTATTCGACGCATTTCGTAAATGTATTTTTATTACGAAAATGTAGAAAGAAATTCAATAAAGTTAATTTCCATCGTTATATGCTCTAGCGGGATTCGAACCCTGTACTCACTGATACAGAGTCAAGCCCCAAACAACTGAGCTACGTCGAATTACGTTTATAAATGCTTGTTACATTCCCCTATTTCATTATAATGCCTATTTGCGTATCATACATTTTATTATTCGATTCCTACGTAACAATAATACATAACAACGCAGTAAATACTCGCGTGAACTACAGATATTCATAATTACTGAACTATGTTATAATTGGTATTATTATCGTGTTCACCTTATTCAGTATAATTATTCCCAAATGTAGGTGCTCCAAAATGTTGGAATTGTTACACTGCAGCGTAATTATTACGTTCAATTACTGCTTAGTGAAATCTTGTTTAAATATTTGTAGCATTAAATGTATTGGTAAGGATACCTGTCGTTTCTCGGAGTATTATGGTCAGCGTCTGTATATAGCGATATGGTTTATCTTCTGTCACGTTAGGTGTAAATTATAATTATCCCGTGCTAGTCTGGGATGCAAAAAGAATGCTAACAAGTTGTCGTTCTATCCAGTCTTAGGAGGCGACTAAGGGACTAGGTCTATACCTAAGGATCTAGATTCTATAATCTATTGGGCGATAATCAAGCAACCTGTCACTAATCTGACATCACAACCCCTATATTAATGCTAATTAGTGACGAAGCAGATGTTTTCATGTCAACCCGAAAGGGATTAAAGGACGTGAATGTATATGTATAAAATTGTGAATGCTGTTGCAGTTGATCCTGATAAAGCACTGGTAACCTTTTGGGTATTAGAATATATTTTTTAAGTAAAGTAATGCTAAAGTAACAAATGTATTTTATTAAGCTTTTATTACAAATATATTATAAGAGTAAGGTATTATAAGAAATGTATAGGAGCAATTTGAATTCACACGTTTGTTCCCAAATGATTGTATAATAAAAGTATGTAATATGTAAATACCTTGATTAGATTAAATTCCTATACAAATTAGATCTAAATTCCTCAGTAATTAATATGTAGATTAATATCACACATCATGGCAATTATTCCTTGCAGAGTAGTCAGAAGTTTGAGTATCCACGTCCGCAATTGTGGAAAATAATTTATGGATACATCGACCCATTTTCTCTATATAATCAGTACCCATAGTAACAGGGTTGTGTCACTATATACAGGCGTTAACTTCTATTGCCTTTCCGGAAGAATTTATTTATTTACTAATACATCATGTCAATTACATGTACAAGTACATATGAGGGAAAACATCGTGAGGACCTGTATTGTAGACCAGTGCCTATATAAGGCGATACGGTTAACTACCTATCACGTTAGGTGCTGTCGATCTAGTGAAACGCGGGCTTCGAGTGACCTATACTTAACATGACTTCGAAATTTCGGAGATGGGCACTTAGGTCTCTAACTACCCCGTCACAATAATAATAATAATAATAATAATAATAATAATATTTGGACATTATTACACAAATTGAACTAGCCCCTCGGTAAGTACATTTAAGACTTGTGTTAAGGGTACTAGTCAACGTATATTTAAGAAATGTATACATATTATATATAGATAAATACATATATAGCATATATAATCAACGACCAGACTGGAAAGCAGTAGAAAAGCGTAGTTCTTAACTCTGCCTCCACCGGGAATCGAACCCGGGACCCCACGAATAGCGTTCAGGTGTCTAACCGATCGCGCCACGGAGGTCGTCTAAATAATAAAAAGGGAAATAATAAACAATAAAAAGGGAGTGTGTATAAACAAGTGGTGAAGCTAGGTATTAATGTATATCTAATACGGTAACAATCTACGTCATTAATTATAATAAATGTCAATGCTTAAATTATGTTCATAAAATGTAAATAAAAATTATTTACAAAATTATGTTTATAAATAATTTCGTAAATAACAAATACCCTACGATATTTTCCCTTATTTCCCTTTAAAGTATGTTCAGTTTTTAATGTTCGAAGGTTCTATGTATCTCATCGGAGATAACGAACATAATATATCACATGTATTCTTGTGAATCAAGTTTTAAATTCGGATCAATCTAGACGTTTTTGTTTGACGTCAAAAACCGCAATAAATTCTCGCTAAGAATTCGAATCGGACACCAAAATAAACTAATACGCTCGTCAGTATGGTAATGAGCCGATATATAGACGATAAGTAAACATATTTTTTACTTTTCAACTCTATATTCGTACGAATTACTCTTAAAATATTTATGACGTAGGTAAGCCATACGTACAAGTCAAATCTTTATGATATTTCTGTGAATGATAATTGACTCATTACCTGTCACTTTGACAACTGGCTACCTTTTCTAATTCCTCTCCAGGATATCTTTAACATAACTAATTGAGTTCCTATAGAGTTAGTAACTATAAGCTTACACCTTTGAGCTTAAACATTTCTTATCATTTGCTATTCCATCGCCTAATACTTATTTGACTTTTTTTTATATTAAACTAGATTTTACTCGATCCTGGCAGGCCACTTTTGGTCTACGCGTACATATACTATTCACGCTTCTAGGTGCCTAAAGGGATAGGCAGAGACTATGGATCGCTACCTGGAACAATGCTGACAAATCTCCCTTGCTTCACTCACACCCTTTCCTTATCAAACATGTTCTTTCATTCTTCACGTTGCGTACACTTTGAGAAGAATGTTTACATACTATACATACATACTCTACGATTATAGGTCTAACATCATGCTATAGGAACTTCAGTCATTCGTCAATGCGTGACCAATTTGAGCACACCTCTTATTAAATCCCCTACGTAACTGCCCTTTAAACTCACCCATAAACTGACGTTAGGTATAGATATATCCATGTATTTATACAACATATAGGTGATATTATATAGATACACATATCTTTACCTAGCTTACTTCACTAGGCAATATACTGGAAAAGTGTGACGAAGAGGTTAAAAGTAGCAATAACCACCAAGTGTGTATGGATTTCAATGAAGCGAAACTAATTTATCACGATGTACACCTAATGTCTACACTTTTATATCTAAACGAACGTGATACATACATACACATCACGCCTGACTCCCTGTAGAGGGGTAGGCAGAGATCGCGGATCCCCATTTGTCCCGATCCTTACAGACCACTTTCGCTTCATTGACATTACATCTTCTCATACACTCTCGGCGGTTATAGGCACTCCTAACGACACCTTTTTTCAATATAGCGTCTATCTGAACGTGATGTATATGAAAGTATGTTATATAGATACTCGTACATACATATAACGCGACGTTACCACTTAAGCTGAAGTGATAGTAGCTTAAAGAATTTTCTTTGTCTTTCTCTTGATAAGAAGCTACGTTCAATATTAGCTCAGAGTTAATCTTAATCCTTACAAAGCGCGCAATTAAAAAGTCAATATTGGTCACGTCTTTCTAGATTATAATTAAAGAACTAACTAATCTAGTGTTTTAGGTTCCGTGCTATGACGTGAATAGAATGTCTTTTTTATGACGTAAGAGAAAGGTTGAATTTGAATATTGAAAAGAGTTTACGATCTACGAAAAATGATCGAAAATATTAATAGATATTATTACTTTATATTGTTTTTAATTAATCATTTTAAACGTCTTTATTTTGAATGTTCATTTTAATAGTAAATGATTTGTTGTGATTGGATTGAAGCGGTAAAGTAAATGTAACATACTAGTCAATATTCTAGCAACCTGTCACCAATATTTCATATTAATGCCATTACAAAGTTCAATAGGTGTGCTATTGAAAATATATATTACCCAGTAGACTGAATGATTAAAATAGTGTGAAAAACAGTTTACCATTTCTCAAGGTTAGATGGCATTACATTGCGTTTTAAAACTAGCGTGACATGCCTCACTAATTCCTATTATCTACTACTAGTTAAATAAGGTAATATGGCTGACCTAGACCTCTGCTAATGAAATGGATATTAGTCCAGCTGAAGACTACATTACATAGAATTAAGTAACTAAAGAGAGAAGTTTTAAGCATGCTTAGAATCCTTTTGGGGTAGCCAGAGACTTAAGGTGTAAACCACTGTATTTTCAAGTCTTAAATTAATAATATAAATTAGTTTAAATTAACTATTCCCTTCATAGTGGGATAGGTCATGGAACAATTACAAAGCTTTTTATACGGTTCTTGGTATAAGTAGATTTAATCTCAATTATTTCTCTCAATGAAACCAACACGTGGTTACTACGGCTACCCATCCAGAAACCGAATATATCCTAAATTGCTTAACAATCCGTGTAAAAGTACATATATGAATATAGCGCTAAGTATGTAAACTAATTAAATACTGGGTCAATCCCTGTTTCTAAGGATCAATTGCACTAATAAAAATCGCGTGTACTTAATTAGTGGGTACTGAACTGAAGGTATGTGACTGACTCATATATAATTAGATCACATATGTACGGAAGATATGCTAGTATGGCGATTAATAAAGTCTACAGAGTTAAAAAGCTTTATCAATGACTAATTGGTAGTGGATTATGTATTGAAGCAGGGTAATGTTATATGTACAGTCAGCGCTAAAAGTGTAGTTCCAGTAACTTTTTATAAGGTTTACGTTTATAAGAACAAAAGACAATATTTTACATTTCGAAGCACGCGAACGTATAGTGGTCATGACAATACATAGTGGCGCCAATTTTAAAATGTAAAATAGTTTTTATAAGTTAAACCTTATACAAAGTTACTGGGACTGTACTTTTATCTAAAACTATGTAGTACCGATGTTTGACAAAGTGGAAGGTAGAGTTGGACGGGGTAAGCCGCGTAGAACTTATACAGATCAAATTTGAGACAATCTTCTTAAGGGTTTACGAAGCGTGATGAACAGAAGAGCATGTATAAGAAGGTTAATGAGCGTGAGTGAAGCAAAAGAGAGTTGTCAGGATCGTTTAAGATGGCGATCGAGAGTCTCTATCTATCCCATTGGAACCAAGTATGTATGTGAGGAATTAGAGTTTATTAGCAATCAAAACGCGTAAACCCTAATCATACTGTTAAAAATTATCACTTAAATATTTTTAACAAAAACTTGTTCTGGCAGAAAACAAGGGTTCCAAACTTGATTTGAAATTAATAAAAAACAGGTTTCTATTCAGACGTCAGTAGAGTTTGACATTATAAAGTGACTTTATGTTTATTCAACACCTGCGCACGTTTAACTACCCCGTGGTAGTATGATAAGTAGCATGAAAATACCTACTATTTTATTTGCTATGTGAGACCGGATCGTATCACGATAAATAAATAAGATTTCTTCCCGCGACCACGGCCTATGCAACTGGGTCGAAACGTCGGGTGAAATATAAAGGTAATCAGATATTATCGTGATATGACTCGGTCTCACATAGTAAATAAAATGAGTATAAATCGCGAGTGTTTCAAAATAACTAATACCTACAATTTTCTCTATTTCTCGGACTGAGGGACTAGGGGAATATGGAATCTATTGGACAATAGGCTAGCAACCGGTGTCCAATATTCCATATGACATCACAACCCCAATTTACATGTTAATAAACAGACAAGATGTTTTCGTGTCTTCTAGGTTCTGTTCCACACACTCCTTGAAAACTTATTGGTATGAAAATTGGGGTTGTGATGTTTTATGGACCATTGGTGACAGGTTGCTAGCCCACAGGCTAATAGATTCCATTGCTTCAAAGTCCCTTAATCGCCTTCAACGATATACCGGAGACAACGCCAGCTAGTACGCGTTCTTTTTACGCCCCAGACTAGCACAGGACAAATAACCTAAGAAATTGTATGTAGGTATAATTCTAATAATATTAGTGTTCAAGCAATACAAAAAATTAAAATCCTAGTCTCAATATTATGGCATAAAGAACAAAAACAGTTGCTAAACTGTCATCTGTCAAACTAATTGTGACATTTGAAGGTTGCTAATCCAAAATGGCTGCCCGCCACTTCCGGGCATGTTTGATTTACTGCATAACTAGTGTACTGTGATTTAGTACCAAAGATTAATGGTAACATACATTAACATGTATACATACATCACGTTCGTTTCCCAGTAAAGGAGTAGGCAGATATCACGGATCCCTATCGTCCCCGATCCTGATAAACCACTTTCGCTTCGTTGACACTTGTATACCACCTCATTAATATATCGACTGGATATAAGCAGGGTATTCATAATCTCTTGTGTATTCGAAATGGTGTAGTATCTGTGACACACATTCTTTACTCAATATTATTGATGTGATTGATGTTGAGTCTTGTTCTTGTGTTTTGACGATAAGTACTGCCTATTACTGATGCATGTAATATATATATATATATATATATATATATCGTATTGTTTCCTAAGGTTCTATGAAATAGAAGAGAGAAAATCTGAAATGGAAAATTCGCTTCACGTCAACTTTAAAGTCTTAAGATCTATATTTTCATGAGTTCACAGTTCATTTTCAGATATTATAATCGACTACATCATTATATTAAATTAAAGTCTCACACACAATGTGGTACTAACGCTCCCGACTATATACATTTATATAATACATACACATATATTTACAGTATAAATACACATTATAAGTAGCAAAACAAACAAGTTCGAAAGTTAATAACTTCTAAGTATATACAACCTCTTTACTATTTCTTCTACAAAAAACAAAAGAAACAGTTTCACAGACTCGCATTTTCTCTTTGTTAACATCTGTGTGGACTTTTGTTTTGTTTCTCTCAGAAGTGCCTCAGAAATGTTATTGTAATAAAGATGAAAGTGCTGACTCATTAGCCATTAGTTCGCATTTAGATGGGGATTTTAGGATGCAACCAGCTGTTTTCAGGCATTCTTATGAATGGCGATATATATATATATATATATATATATATATATATACATATATATATTATGAGCAATCAGTAATCTGTTAATAATATAGTATAATATAGTATCATAATTTATTATAGAGCCAATTAATGCTCAAGATTCGCTATGTCTCTAAGTTTTTGTCCATCTCAAAAGGTACAAAATGATTTAAAGCGTGTCCTAAAATAATGAGTGGAAGTCAGTGATTAGTAAGCAAATTTTACTGACGTCGAAAGACATTTGCAAAAGTACATTCATACATATATTAACACCTCTACGTCCTGAACGAAATAGACTAAGACTATCGATCGCCATTTGGAACGATCCTGACAAATGTCTCTTGCTTAACTCACACCCATTAACCTTCTCATACATGCTCTTCTGTTCTTCACGCTACTTGCACCCTTGAGAAGAACGTCTCCAATTCGATCTGTATAAGTTCTACTGCCTAGCGCGTCCAACTCTACCTTCCACGCAAACATAGGTACTATATAGTTATACTAGTGACCCGCTCCGGCTTTGCACGGGTATAAAATATATAGCCTACTCCACTATTTAATGTATGTTATTATATATATACACCTTCCTCTTGAATCACTCTATTTATTAAAAAAACCGCATCAAAATCCGTTGCGTAGTTTCAAAGATTTAAGCATACAAAGGGACATAGGGACAGAGAAAGCGACTTTGTTTTATACTATGTAGTGAAGTACATAAACATTAGCCTCTATCAATACATCACCCACCACCAATCAGTCACTGATAAAACTTTGTTTTGTTTTCATATTTTGAACTGAAAAACATTGATTGATCTTCTATACAAAATACGTCGTACTAATAAACTTTGCGATACGTCAGTTGTTATTGTAGAACATTAATAATAAATATAACACGTAGAATGCTAAAAGGGTGACGTTAGGAGTACCTATAACCGCCGAGTGTGTATGAGAAGATGTGTGAGTGTCAATGAAGTGAAAGTGGTCTGTCAGTGGGACAAATGGGGATCCGTCTCTGCCTACCCCTCTACAGGGAATCAGGCGTGATGTGTATGTATGTATGTAATGTTAAACAGGGAGGTAAATAGAACTATCTGCTTTTCTTCATCGTGTGATAGGAGACTAACTTAGGGCCTAAGAGAGAATTACAATATGCAGATGAGGGGTTGGTATAACTCCGAGGTTCTGACTACCCTGCTAGGGATTAAAGTATGTAGATAAATGCAAAGTTGGCAAAGGGCTGTAAAGTATTTTTAAATGTCCTAGGTTTAACTCACTGGAGTATTCATGATATTTTTCATAAAAAGCGATGATTACCTGAAACAAATAAAATTATCATAAGTAATTGCGATTTACATTTTGGCTGTACATATAATTTTACAAACAATATAAAAATAACTGTAGTAATTAAAAGAAAATAAATTAAGATTCAATCTACATTAACGATTCTGACATTTCTCTTTTGCCTCACTCACAATCATTAACCTTCTCATACATGCTCTTCTGTTCTTCACAAAATTGACGCCTTAATAATACATCAAATATATCTATCTATCGTCTTAAAGGTACATATGTGTATACGATTAATAGTAACAGGTGACATCATTAACACCCAATTAAATAAGTGCGTCACACCCACACATTTTTTGCTTACTAAACGATATCCCTATTCGATATCGTTCAAATATCGATCAGTAAACGTATCGAATAGTTTAAGTGACCTGTAGTGGGTTGCATAAGTGTAGTAGTAACTCAAGTATACTTAAAATATGTACTCGTTAATTAAATACCTTTTGGTTTAGACAGAAGCTAAGAAACATCGTCATCTATCGTTGGTCACTTTTAAACAATAATATTCTTGACAGCTTGCTAGCTCATGTCCAATTTTCAATTAACCCTTAGTTACCTTAATTGCCGGAGAAATTATATAAAATATCAAATATTTAATGTAAGGTATTTTTTAGTATAAGGACTTATGATAAATACGATCTTTTATTTATTTGTAGCTCTTTTGTAGGTAATGCTCGTTGTTACTAATTTACCAAGTTAACTTGTCGGAAAGAACGGTAGCTACTTATCATTTTATCGTTCCCTGTCTAGGATGAGATATCAAGTTTACTGTGTCCCTCAATAACACTAAAAAGTATTTGACATATGTATTTTGTTCTGTTTATGGTATTATTTGTTTGTAATTATGACAAATTATTGTTAAGTCATTGTTACTATATGTATTTTTTATTGATAGTATCCTAATTATAAAATTTAAATAATAAACCCTTCTATGGGGAAGCGGTAGTTATGTGTTTATATATACGAGTATTGTGAAAATATATTGAAAATTTTCAAGTCATTGTATCTAAGTTTTTTTAATATAAACATTATTGATTGTAGTCAGAACCTTAGTAACTACCGTCATCATTACGAAGGTATTTAACCACTTAGTGTCATAGGTGCTTAACGTCACTACAACCTTTTTGCAGAAAAAGGTTTTTTTATTTACAAAGAAACTTTACACTACTGGATAATCCTAATACGTAAAGACTACATTTATCCAAATGTAACATACAAGTTTTATAAACAATGTTATTGTTTTAATTCTTGTTATTATGGAGCCAAATCAATGGTATGAATAACCATTTAGCATATTTAGCTTGTTATTGGGGGTCAAAAATTAATCCATAAGATACTAATAAAATAGTTATTTTGCTATATTTGTACAATGACTGAATACCTTCGCAAAACCATAGTCCTTTAGTGGTTTCTTACAATGTATTAAGAGTGTGTTGATGTCGATTTGTATTTTTCGGTGTATTTCATACATACGGTTGCTTTGTATTTCATATACTCGTATACCGTTCACTACCTATCACATTAGGTACTGTCTATCTAGTGAAATACGGGTTTTGAGTGGCTCAAACCTAACATGCCTTCGAAATTTCGGATATGGGCACTCAAGCCTCTGAACATAGCGCCACAATAACAAGAAAAATGTACTCAATACACAAATCGTGAAGCGTATGTTATGTAATATGATATTTATAAGAAAATATGCATTGACTAGCTCTCTTAATCGATTTACGAGATGTCACTAGTAATAATAACAAACTCGTAATTGATTGGTTAATGTCACGCTCCATTTGTTTGTTTACGCCGTCATATTTTACAGATGTTTAGCATATTATGCAACAATGATCTATTATATAACGTTAAGGTACTGATGGTGACTGGAATTATTATTATTTTATAGTTATTAGTTTGTTTACATTACAAAGCCATAAACGAATCATGTAAACATATAAAGGCATTAGGAAATATAGAAATGGTTGTGCCATTAGAATTTTGCAAATTATTTGTATTAACGAATTTTGCAGATTTATTTCATGATTCTCTTTTTGTGTTTGAGTATCATTTACATGTTTTTTTATACGAGTAATGATTCGATCTAGTAACCATAACCCTGCACAAAATAATTAATATACATAATACATTGACGCGATTATTCCTCCTATATATTTATTATGTAACATTACCAACACGTATATAACGAAGTACTATTACCATTTATTAGACCTAGGATGGGTGACCGCTAAACAGCATTTTCTAGATCATTTCCGCACCTGAGGTCAACCTCTGCTCAAGCCTTATAAGATAGTAGGAAACTTCCTACTGCAAACCGGATTTTGTGATACTACATACATACTTGTCCTGTGCTAGTCTGGGACGTAAAATGAATGCTAACTAGCTGCCGTTCTTTACGGCATGTCGTAGGAGGCGACTAAGATACTAGCGGGTAAATGGAATGGAATCTATTCGGCGATTGGGTAGTAATCTATTATCAATGTTTTGGTATGACATCGCAACACCAATATTCATGCTATATATATATATGTATATCTAGGTGATATTATATCTCCGATGTTCTGTCCACTCCGAAATAGTGTTGTAAAGAACTCGAGTCTTTGAGTCTTAAATTTAGAGCTCGACTCTGCATTACACGACTCGACTCATAACATTAAGACTCTTAAGAATAAAGAACTCAAGTCTATATGAGCTCTTGAACGCGAGACTCGAGACTCGAGTCTTCTTTAGCGCTCGAGTCCTTTTTACGCGCCGAGTCGCGCTCGAGTTCTTTTCCGCTTTGTGTCATTCTTTTTAAAGCAGCCAATAATTATGCAAATTCCTGAGATTAGCGCGTTCTACCAAACAAATAAACTCTTCAGCTTTATTATATAAGTATAGACATTTATTCTAAATAAATCACTGTCAGCATTTCGAAGACCAGTTTGAAGAAGACTCGAGCTCTTTTAAGACTCGAGCTCTTTTAAGACTCAAGCTCTTTATAAGACTCGAGTCACTCGAGTTCTATTTAAGGTTTCGAGTTCAATAATGGCGCTCGAGTCTTCATGATAGGACTCAGACTCGGCTCGACTCAAGACTCCGAGTTCAGTTAGTTCACTGAGTCTTAGAAAATTGAGTCGAGTCTATCGAATAAGACTAAAAGACTCGAGTTCTTTACAACACTACTCCGAAAGGGAGTGAATGACGTGAAAGTATACATATGTATGTACATACTTATAAAAAAGACTATTATAGGTAGTGGGGTAGTAAGAAGTTAGCGTTGCTATGTATATAAGTAAGAGTTTGATTTTACTTTAATGTTATTTGAGGTATAGATTATAAAATATGCAAAGGGATAGACAACTTTCTTTAAGCTTATTATTTTACAATTTAATTCCGTAAATGAACGTGGAATGGCAGAGAAAGTAATGTCCATAAAGTTTTGGACAGATAACATTAACATAATACAATAAATGTTCTAGGACATACGTACAAATATACCCAAAATATAATCCACAAGTAACTTTGATCAACTCTGAGTAACATATGTCATATGATATAAATTTCCGTAAATAAAATAGTAGTAAACCATATTATCACTGAAAATAAAACCTCACCTCAACAGCTGATTCATCTATTCCAGTCCCTAACTAACACTGTCAGCAATTAACGACACTAGGCCATAGATAAAACACGACATCCTCATTACACAGAGCCATTAAGTAAATAGTGTGTTAGCAAATAGATAAGGTTAAAGGTAGTTAGTAATTATTGAATCGATTAATCGATTGTGTAAATCGATACTTGCCTAGGCTAATACTTTCGATTTATTGGCGCTTACGTACATATATAGTTGAGACATAAAAAGACGTATACTTTTACGACTATCAACTTTTGCGGGGTAGTCAGATGTTCGAGTGTCAATCTCCAATCTCCTTGAATACTCGTAAGTATAGCATTCAATAAATCGTGTGGGACTTTCATATATAAACGCAAAAGCGTCAATACTTTTCTGGTTAGACAGAACCTCGGAGACAAATTATTGGTCAACTATAGAATAAATGTCGGTGTCATGATGGTATTGATATATAGATGGAATGTTCATAGGTTGCTAGTCCATTGACCATGAGTTCTTTCGTCACCTCCTACGAGAAGCCATAAAGGAAGGCATGTATTTAACATTATATCAGTTACTTAGTAACCTAAAGTAAATGAGTACCATAGTAATGAAAAACGGAAGTAAACGAGTTTTTTTAGATACTTTTACTTATACCTCAATAGTAACTGTGTAAATCTACTATCATTTACATTACATGTCCAAACCATCGAATATATGTTGGTAACGTGGAAGGGTGCCACATTGAAAAAGTGTGATATAAGAAGTACCTATCCCCGCCGAGTGTGTATGAGGAGGTGTATAAGTCTCAATGAAACAACATTGGTCAGGATCGGGAAGGAGGAAAGGAAATCAGGCGTGATGTGTATGTATGTACCTCAAAAGTGACAGAAGGGTTTTTATCTATTGATTAACAATGAACACGGAACCTTTACCTTTGGCTTGCTAGCCCATCGTATCACTAAGGTCGCCTAGAATGTTAGTCCAGTGCTAAAGCCACCGGTTCACCTATAGAGGTCAAACAATATCCTCAGTAATAAAATATATTACACCTTTATTTGTTTCCAATAGGCTATTAAAATACTACATTATCCCTATACAGATAAAGTAATGTTAAAAAGGTATTACTTTTAGTAAATATGTACGTATATATTCATGTCTTTTAATCCCTTTCGGGGTGGACAGAACGTTGGAGAATGTAATATCTGCTAGGTCAGTTTTTGATAAATATTGAGGTTTCGGCGAATAGATTTTTAATAAAATTTAAATATAGATATATATTCAAGTGCTTCTGTCCCTTTCAATGTGGAAAGAATATTAGATGCTTTAAACCTTTTGGTCGTAGGTTGCAGTTTCAGTAGAGTTATTTATATATTGGTGAAGGGTTAATGAACCATCGCAAATAACTTTATCACTGTTTATTGACTTTTTTAAGTAGGTAACTAGACAAATGAGAAGAAAGAAAGAAAGGTATTTTCTTGGAAAAAATATTTTAGATTTTTCATTTAACGAATACTCAATTAAATCGGACCTAATAAAATATATCTACGAATTAATATTTCATCCAGAAATCGAACTGGGGACCTTTTCTTAACAAGCAATGATTGTCACTTATGCGTCTGACCATGGTATGGTAATATAGGTAAAGCGGTGAAGGATATCTTCTACCATTAAAAGTGTTGTTAAACTTTTATTAATTGTTGAAAATGGGTATCAGAATTCTGTATGGCCTTGTGTTTGTTGAGTTTTGGGTATACTCGTACTTTGTCGTACTTAACCTACGTTGAAGGTATATTGAACTAGACCACAAATATATATTTTATGTCAGAGTAAATAATTCATGAAATTAAGTACAAGCCTAAGGATTAAGTAATTAGGGGTTGTTAATTATATTTTTAAACCAATTGCATGTTAAAAGTTTGACATGTATTTTTAGGCTTATTTTATGTATGTATGCTTGTCATAAAATAATAAAAGTCCAGTTTATAGATACATATGTGGCAAACAAAATTACGTCAGGTGGCATTTTCTGATGACATTTCACTCGCTGTATCATAATGATTTTTAGTATTTTTGCTTGTTATACAGCAATGGACTTATAAAAGATATAAACCAAATATAAATCTTAGGAACTACAGTCCTAGCATTTATTCAAACCTTCGTGATGTATGTATGCATCAAACCCATAACTCACAAGCCATTCCAAGGTCATCACTTTCAACACAGCCCTACCACCGTTCACATTGGCATCTAAACTATTCGATCGAGCAAATACGCCCCACCTGTCGCCGCCTAGGTCGAGTTTCGTAACCGAACGTGTATTACAAAATGAACACAAGCCACATTGTGAAATCGAATTGATACGGATGGCTGACTAACATGGTAGGCGCTTTTCGTTACGTTTCGAATCTGATCAAAGTTACTGACTTGCAAAATGATGCTTTTGTGTATAATGTATGTTATAGAGTCAAATTTTGAACTTTGTTCCCCATTATGAGAAGTGACGTAATACTGGTTATTAAGAACAGTAGTTTACCTTACAGTAGAACCATACATATGTACCATAACTCTCCTTTTTATAATTTTATCGAAGTTTTAATAGAATTAATAAACAAAGATCACACAACGAGATATTTCACCAATCAAAACGAACCAACATCAGTTTATGGGATAACTAACAGTTTATGGGATAACTCAGACATATGCATAATAATACGTACGTAATAAAATTTTTTTCTGGAAAATAATTCAATGCACATGAAAAATACTGAAATGTACACCAAAATATAGCTAAACGCACAGCAAAGGTTAGGTTTGGGTTGGGACTGTATTATTTTGGTGTACAATTCAGTATTTTAGGAGTGCATTTTCATATTATCTGATGGTCCTTTAAACACTGTACATTTTTTTTATATTTACATTTTGTTAACAGTATTTTAATTCCAACATCGGATACTGCTATGACACGCGTAGTTATTACAAAATAATAAAAAAACTGCATCAACATTACGCAATACGGGCATAATTGTTTCAAATCGTATTGTTTACAACAATTACTATTAGTTATACTTTAACCATGTTCCTAGAACTGATAGCAATCATAACTTAGCCTATGACACCGTGGGAAAACGGACTTATCATTGCCTATACTTTGAACTCAAGTTATATAACTTGAAGCAAAAACTGTGTACAGGTTATAAGTTGTTTATATTACGAAAGAGTTGTTTGACCGCTTCATTAGAAAGGCTTTGTTCTCTTTTCCGATTACCAGGGTTCGGTACACGGAGGCTTTCGATGGATAAATGCTCTTTTGTTTATGGTCGCCTTAGGGATGGACAATAACAGTTCCGAAGAATTTTTCGTGATTTTTAGTCTCATTCAGTCGTAAGAAATTTGGTGTCATTTCTTAAAGGGAAAGAAATATTTGTAATACAGTTTGTAAGACTAAAACAGGTTATATGTATATGTATGTTTGTAAGTTTTATTATGATTTTCTGGGATTAGTTTAGTATAGCCATTGTTAACGTATATTTGATAGCAGAATAAATATAACGAAGTCTCCACAAATTAATCGACAAAAGTATGTATTAAAATTCTTTCTAATCTACCTACTAAACTAATACCGACAATAAAGCTATAGTATATCCATTGCTCCATATTACGGAACTCTATCTGACATTAAATGCAACAAAATCTCTAAACGACAAATATAATGACAGATTGACGTTTCTGACTATCAAAGCAAACTTTACCTACATTTAATGTCGGGTTACATAAACCGAGATTTCGCAATTCTTTCTGTCAATAAGTTTGTTATGACGACTTTAAGTTATATGATTTAAATGATTACCCAAGCCGTGATTCCTAGTATCATTAGATGAATAATTCACCAGTCATGCTATGTCCACATAGTTAGTGGTAATGGCGGATTGATATGGACACTACTTATTATATTCGTATGCATATATTACGATATCATGAAAAAACCTATTTTTGGATTAGGTAAGTCATCGTATTGCTATAGCAACACTGAACATTACTTGTTACGATGGGTTACTGTTGAAAAGAAGGTTGTATATAGTCATATAATCTACTTACTACTGATACACTCCGTGAATATAGTGTATTATTTCTAGCATGTTGAAAGAGGATATTTAACTGCAGTTAATTGGATTTTATAAGGTGATGGAAAACCAACTTTTTTGTATAATTTATGAAACATATACAAACACAAAACTACAAATAGTTTATGATTATGTTTGTGTATATAATGATTAATTATTTCCTTATTGGTTGTGAATTTATCAAGTCAAGCTTAGCCCGAAAAATAATCAGATTGTAAAGGATTAGTGAAGCTTATCAATTTGATTTTCGCCGTATCGATAACAATATTTACTACTTGCATTCCTTAGTACAGAAAATCCGATTTGCAACACTAGTTTATCGATACGTGATAATTGTATTGAATTAATCACCGGAGCATTGAATGAACAAAGTTTTAAAGTACCTTTCATCATATTTAGCCTCTTGGAAACCAATATTTACGTATTTCGAAATTGCTTTATAATGTTTATTTTAGTAGGTAATAATGTTTCAAATACCACCTTATACACAAGCTCATAAGATCTTTTTTACTGAGAAGACGTCAGCTGATTACAGTACTAAAGTCCTAACTTGCATTAAACCGTTCCCACCCTGCAAATGAATGAATGGAGTCTAGTTTTCTAAGGTGGGAACGTTCGAGATAACCGGTAGTCGAGAGTACTCCTAACGGGACTGCATTCCGAAGACTAGGCCTCCGCAGCGCATTTCAATTCAATGCGAATGGAATTGAATCGTCAATTCAATTTGGTGCACAATTGAATTGGAGAAACTAATTTGGCGCGATTGGGTTGTTTCCGTTGGTGTTATTTTCCGTAGTTGTAGTTTAGAATGTGAATAGAGTTCTTTGTTGATCGAATGACAATAGGTGGCGAACTAATAATTGAGCTATATATAACTATAGCTATATATAGCTATAATAAAGAAAGTATAATAGGAAAGACTAAAATAAATCAGGCAGAGACAAATCACATTCTTTTCAATAATTTGAAAGGTTTAATTCTGATTTTACCCAATCACTTTTCTTAGTTTAGTTTATTCCAGTTTTATTTATACAACAATTAAAAATTCCGAAATGAAGTGCATTTAAGACCACAAGTTTTTCTTGATTGCGAGATTTGACCTCAACGAATTAAGAAACTACTTTACCTTCAACAATTTTATTAAAAGGTTGTAATCGCATCTTTTAAATATTACATACATTACCAAATGCATCACGTTTTTAATTCTCAACAAGTTGGATATAACTATTCATACTTCCTATGCAAGATGGGTTAAGGCTTTAGATTCCTCTTTCAAAGCCAAATTGATACATGGTCATATTTAGGAGAAAATATGAGCACGATGAATTTGCAGATTTAAATATTTTCAGTACTGATTCCATGAAAGTTATACTGGGTTAACAAATGAGCATCTAAGTTTCAAACTCCATTTAATTTAGACGAAATTCATAATGAAAGAATGTCTCATCAATGAGTATTTATACTAAGTTACTACTACAAACAGACAATAAAGATTCCAAATGAATATTAATAAAAAATATCTTTCATTTGCGATAGGTAGCCAACAATCACATTCACAGTTCACCGTTCTCGTAATTAAGCACAACGCTGGTTTGCTTCTTGCAATTACACTAACACAAATTGTTGTTGTTGGCAACGTTGCCAACATAGACAACGGGGCAGTAAAGCTATTTTCGCGGTTCAGTTGACTGTCAAACGACACGGCTCATAAAGCAGTTCCGAACCAAAGAGGCGGGTTACGAACTTATTTTTGGCTTATTTCCACAAAATAGTTTGGCCAAACTTAGATTATATGGAAGAAATTTTCCCCTATTCAAGTCCCTGCGAAAGTTTACTACATGAAAAGAGTTTTCCTCAAAGCAGTTTCGCTTCCAGAAATACTTTTCTATTGAGTATGCTGCATTGATTGGAATATTAAAGACGAAAATAAGTAATATTTACATAGCATTGATTTATATATTCAATAAAAAGAACCTTTATGGTAAATAAATATGTTTAAAAAGTAATTAGTATCTGTACAATTACACATATTATTTATATATACAAAGTTAATTACAAAACCGCAAACCTGAAATCCTAAATAAAGCCATTTTCTTTTTATAGAACTATAATTAGCGCTCAAAAGAAACTTGTTTCATTCATCAAAAAGCAGGTGATTGCAATTTATTCTCGTTCCATATCTTATCCAAGCTGGTTTAGCCCTTCACTCGCCTATCCAAAGAGGCCACTCACTTGGTCATTTTAGCACCATTAACACTTGCGGGGTAGTCAGAGGTTCAGGTTTCCATCTCCGCAATTGAGAAGGTAGTAATTCTATGGCCACCTCGAACCCACGTGTTGACCTGATAGTCAGTACTCAATGTGACATGGGTATAAATTATACAAATTATATACTTTTACGTATATAAAAATCTCCTTGGTCACTTTTTAGCATAAATATTGGTGTTGTCATGTCATATTGTACATTGGTGACAGGTTGCTAGCCTATCACCCAATAAATGCCATTTACTCCTTGTCTTTCAGTTGCTTCCTACGTCATGCCGTAAGAATGTTTTTTATTCCTTAGAATTACTCCCAATAATACTTCGGTCACTCTAATGATAACTATTGGACTGTGATCGAAATGATATCACCAATATTGAATATAAATGCTATTTGAGATTTGTCACTCTAATAAAACCATAACAATCTCAACACTAAAGCCTTGGCATATCATTATATTGTCTATGGGCATAACAATGTCTGCCGTTCAATAAAAAAAGTCGTTTCAACCAAATTGGTTATAAACTGTCACTTGGCTGAGGTAAACGCCCCCTTAGAGTACCCGCCACATACGGTGGCAGTAGCCAAACTTGGAACTAAATTTGACGTTTCCGCCATTGCGTGTTATTTTGTATGAAAAGTAAATTTAGTATTACCAGCGTTGTGTTTTTTGCCCACTCTTTGTAATTTTTATGTTTGTTAAGGGTGATTATAATAAATTGATTTCCGGAGTTTCTTGTTAGTTCTTCTCCAAGCTAGGGTCTCCGCTGATCTAACCTCGGTAAAAAATATGTAAAGACAATGCTCAGTGCCATGTTTGAAATAATAGTTTTAAGAGATTCGCGATTTATACTCATGATATAAGATATAAGGGTGTGTATAAGATTGATTGCAGCTGTGGGAAATCCTATGTCGAACAGACTAAACGGTCTATTGCGGACAGAGTGAAGGAACACATAATATATGTAATATATAATAAGAAGGATAAGTCCCGTTAATTATTAATCATGTTTGAAATAGTATAATAAACATATTTTGACTTTGATATATTAATTTGTTTTATTTGAGTTTATAGCTCTGCAACCAAAGATCGTTACAAATGAAACCTATAATGTTTCGAGCCGTATGGCACAGTGAGTGCTAGTTTTGGCGTGTTTACTGGTAACACTGAATTACGCGACTGTGGCGACGCCTCCAACTGCCACCGTATGTGGCGCGATCTCTACCGCCAAATATGGCCGCCACGAACTAAATACATGGAATTAGCAAATTAATTCACAAAAGCCTTGCTCCCTGGTATTCGATTGCGAAACATTTGAGCGGTTAAGGTATTAGATGATTTGTTCGGAATAATTATTCAGCAAACGTGTACTTTGGCTAATGTGTAGTGTAATTTATTTAAACATATTCACGTTCTTTAATCTCTATCGGCGTGGACAGAACCTATGAAATATGAAGATATCACCTAGGTAATTTTTAGCTTGAATAATATTGATTTTTAGCTTGAATATACGGAACAAGACACGATGATATCACCTAGTCACTTTTTAGCGGGAATAATATTAATTATGATATTATATGGAACATTGGTGACAAGATGCTAGATCATCGCCCAATTGATTCCATAGTTTCCATCCATCCATACATACATGATGTAACCAGACTACCAACCACTAACCACTTTTAACAAATCATGAACGCGATCAATATGTAGACCAAGTTTTTAAACATGTTGCCTATATTATATGTACCTACTTTAAATAGTGTGATTGACCCTCCAAACCAAAATTTAATGAGCAACCGCTAAAGTTTTCTACGTTTCAAGGTTTTTTCGGCGCAAAAAATGCACGAACTGGTTATAGTGAGAAAAAACTCATACCCACAACTGCCATATATCTTTATAAGCCAATTATTAACGTCAGTGCAAGTCTGGGACGTGATTAGAATGTCCATCTGTCTTTCTTACGTACAGTCAACGATAAAAGTGCAGTCCCAATAACTTTTTATAAGGTTTAAGTTTATAAGAACAAAAGACAATATTTTTCATTTCGAAGCACGCGAACGTATATTGGCCATGACAATGCATAGTGGCGCCAGTTTTAAAATGTAAAATAGTGTCTTTTGTTCTAATAAACTTAAACCTTATAAAAAGTTGCTGGGACTGCACTTTTAGCGTTGATTGTACATAGTCTATTCAAAATACATACTCTTTAATTACTTGCTTCACAATACTCTCTCCGTGTTAATGGCATTTTAATGCGACCGCATTGAAAGTATTTTAAATTGGAGTTGCCATGTCTGCTAATCGCTTCAAGATGGCGTTACGTATCTAGTTTTTAGTACGAATAGTCATTTGGACTAGTAACCTCCTTTCCTACAAACTTTTTTCTGCTCATCTCACTGGCCAGTGACAAGTAATCGGAACGTAACGCAAACTTTAGCAAAAACATATCTTTGTTATCCCAATGTCTTCTTTTCGAAGTTTATTAAAAAAAAGAATAGAAATATACTTAGGATATTTGTGGTCTCTTAGCGAATGTATGACTTAAATAAAAACAGCATATTGTAGGGGTTCCTTCATGTTATGTGAATACATAATAGTTAATTGACGGAATTAATATGTGGAAGATTGGTTATGTAGGAGGTTTATGTTATATGTTTCCGATGTAATAAAGTTATAGACTAAGTAATAGTGATATTAAAGGTACATCTGTATGCAACAATTATAGTCTAACGGAGATGTATAGATATCAATAAAATGAAAACACGAGTAATATTGCAGAAACATAAATGTCAAATATCCAGGAAAAAGGCATTTTCTGCATGTAAACATAAATACCTTTCCTTACAGCGAATTTTTTTCTCTATAACTGCTAGTTAGCTACATAACATTTTTGACGTTCAATAAGTGAATTTTATGATGCTTATGTTGAATAAAAAGATTTTCATTTCATTTCAACAAAATAGCTATGAGCCTAAACCAGCTATACTAGACAAAAATGTAACCCCAGAATACTTTATTCAATTACTAGTGACCCGCTCCGGCTTCGCACGGGTATAAAATATATAGCCTACTCCACTATTTAATGGATGTTTTTATACATATAAACCTTTCTATTGAATCACTCTATCTATTAAAAAAAACCGCATAAAAAAAAAAATCCAAAAAATCCATTGCGTAGTTTCAAAGATTTAAGCATATAAAGAGACATAGGGACAAAGAAAGCGTTTTTGTTTTATACTATGTAGTAATACCCTTAGTTGTTGATTAACCAGCCTAATTCACTAAGCAGAGGCGATTAAGGGCGTCAACGTGCTTCGGAATCTGTGCCAACAACCGCTGTGCAAGGACGAATAAATAAATACAATGACTAGAAACGTAACACCTTATGCGTTATTCAATGCGACCTACTCAAGAACGCACGAACTAGATCGCGTGCGGATCTGGGACTTGATAATAATAATAATATTTGGACATTATAATACCAATGGAACTAGCCCCTTGGTAAGTACATTTAAGACTTGTGTTAAGGGTACTAGTCAACGTATATTTAAGAAATATATACATATTATACATAGATAAATACATATATAGCATATATAATTAACAAACAGACTGGAAAGCAGTAGAAAAGCGTTGTTCTCAACTCTGTCTCCACCGGGAATCGAACCCGGGACCCCACGATTAGCGTTCAGGTGTCTAACCGATCGCGCCACGGAGGTCGCTGATGGGAGGTGAGTAGCTGTATTTCCTTCGTCTTTAGTGCTAGAATAATGGAATGTGTTTAATTAGATGCTTTTCTTTTGTTACTGGAATGTTTGTTCAAAGGTTTTGATTCTATATCAATTGGTATACTGATAGAAGTAATAAAGGAGATCGTGTGTCTGAATTTTCATGGCTTGTCCACTACCAAAAGGTATAACAGACGTGAATATTTGTATGTATGATTTAAGGTCGACACCTGACACCTATATGCAATACTAGTAATTATAGCCTTAACAGGGAAACTGTACGGTGTAGTTAAAATACTTAAATATTTGGAAGGTATATATATATATATAAGTAATAATTAGCCATGTCTATACAGTCTTATATTAGTAAAGAATTACTTATAATGAATTATTAAAAACCTACTATAAGTGACAGAGGAGTGATATCTACGAGGTTGTACCAAGCAACAGCTATATGAATGCAATTGAACCATAACAGGTTAGACATTATCCAACTCGACCTACTAAAGTATGCACCGATTAGTTGAACTCGGTCGAACACCTGCGATTCGATACGGATACCGTTCGATTTGTAGCTCGATACATCGTTCCGTTGTGTAAGTAAGCCTTTGTGTAGGTAACATATATTTACATGCACAAAAGCTAGTAGGAATATATGTGTATTAATCAAAGTAAGGTGTGGTGATATGTATCATATAGTTTTAAAAGATTCGCGATTTATATTCATGATTAATAATTAACGGGACTTATCGCGTAAGTTTATATATAATAAAATTATTATAATATATTATTATATATAAACTTACGCGATAAGTCCCGTTAATTATTAATCATGTATCATATATATTTGTTATGCATATCAATCGAAAACTCTCGGCTCTTGGGGGGACGCGGCCCACGAGGTCATAAGGGATCTTGCCCATCGGCTGCAAGAGTCCAGTGGGGATCGCAGGCCTGGTAGCTTCCTTCGCCAGAGAATTAGTCTGGCTATTCAGAGGGGGAACGCTGCCAGCATATTGGGCACTCTGCGCTCCAACGACAGCGACAAATTTTTAGATATATTTAATTTATAGTTAAATTATTACATTAGTTTTAAGTTTGTAAATATTTTGTTAATTTATTGTAATGATTCTATTGTTAAAATTTATTAGAATGCATATCAAATGCTTATGCTAGTTTGTTTAAAATAACTATACAGTTAGAATAGGCTAATGAAGTAACTAAAAAAATTGTTATTAGGTAATAACTAGCTAAATGTGACAAATGTACCTTAAAGTCTAGGTAACCGTTTGTTCTGTCCATCATTTAGGTGATTATAGACGTAAATGTTATGTATATACATGTACGTATCAAAGTTCACAGTCTTAAAGAGTGCATTCTACAAATTTTATGACTACATCCCTAACAAATTACATTAAGTCTTACGGACAATGGTTAAGTTAGTAAGTCAACTAAGAAATCACTTCTATAAAATCCCCGACTAACTAACAAACACGTTACTTTAACAGTTCATGGTACTTTGGTTTGGGTTCGATGGAATCATAAACCATGTTCATATCCATTTTAAAACGACCATTTTATAGCCTAACCCATGTCAACAAACCGACGGAATCTCAGAGGCTTCAGGTATTTCAACATACTACCTCGGTTTAGCAATGGATTGACACTACGTTTGAAAATACATACTTGCTTATACGTTTATGTGATTCAAAACCTTTCGTGGTAGACTCAACGTATGGGACATTATATGAAATGTAATGAAATGCTTTTTATTCAACATAAAGATCATAAAAACACTTATTATAAAAAAAACACATGAAAAATTGACCTGAAAGTCATTAAAAGTCATTAAATCATAAAAAAATTCAAATAAAACTAATGAAACTATGCCAAGAAACTCTGCAGACATTATTCAACACAAATTCAATAATAATCCATCAGAATGTGACTACAGCCTAACCAGCAATCAAACGAATATTCTGAGCATCAACTTTCGGTTACCTGTATTAGAATTATTGTGATTGTCGTGTCGTGATTATCATGGTGGATGGCTTTGGTATAGAACATTAATGACAATCTAACCCAGTATCCAAAATATGTTTTACACCTAGTCATTTGAACCTCATAATGCTGGGAAGACAGGCAGCTAGTTAGAAGTAAGTTTTGTATCTAGAAACTGTTTAAAAATACTAGATATTAAATGTCGAATTTAAACTTGAAATACTCCGAAATCGAACGTGTTAAACATCACTAGTCCTTACTTTAGTAACTCATCTTAACGTAGCTTACTTGACTTACTCCTTTTTGCATGTAAAAGAACTTCAATCTCAATTTTCAGTAATTGTGTCTATCACACACATACGAAAACACTATGAACGAGAAATATTTTCTTTTCATCAGCACAGACATAAACACGCAACCTTCCAAAACATACAAGATCAAACTTCCGTTCGGAAATCAAAAGCATAATCTTCAAACGAAATCTTTAAACAGTGTTGAAATACTATCTCAACGAAAAGTGATTATTACACGAGGAAATTCTGAATTATCAAAAACAATTTTTCTCCAAACCGCTTAACCTTGTCTCAAAAACGCAAGGTCATCATTTTCATTTCAGTTTTGCCTTCACCTCTCAAGTCTTTTGTTTTTGACAGTACCCAATTATATACGTTTGTTTATCATCACAAACTTTTCTAACCCGTTGACAGCGTCGCTGCTGTCAACGTTATTGTTAATAAATTATAATTTAAGGCATACGAAAATGAGTAGTTCCTAATTTGGCCACCAGGTCAGAAAAGTTTGTGACAATGTATGTATTGTTTTCATTTGTCTTTCGTATCGCAGTCTAAATATATTTTGGTTTCGGTTACATTTTGACCCTGAATTTGAACAAAAGTTTGTTTAAGATAATTCT
The DNA here is from genome assembly GCA_030578115.1 of Leucoptera coffeella. Taxonomy (NCBI): domain Eukaryota; kingdom Metazoa; phylum Arthropoda; class Insecta; order Lepidoptera; family Lyonetiidae; genus Leucoptera; species Leucoptera coffeella. The sequence goes on from JAMBLF010000532.1 coordinate 36,402, forward strand.
CTCTTCACAGTAATATGTTTGTTTGCATGAATAAATATGTACAAAATCTTTTACTTGTTTCCTTGTGACCCATTTAGCTTGTTTGTTGATCATATTTACAGTTTTTCACCAAACAGTCTATATAACAGCAACCTTTACTGCAGCAAAAATAATATTTGTAGTTTACACCTACTATTCACAAGGCTATATGATGTTTGTGAAAAGTATGAGAAATTATTATAAAATGACGCATACCAAAAAAATACTATCATATTTGATACTAATACTTGCTACTGGCCTTCTTTATTTATAGTATGCATACAGAGAACTAATCACCTCAAATAATATGTCAAGAGTAGCTGAAAAAAAACTAATATTCTATGCATCATTTGCCACAAAAACCTATAACTGCTGAGCGTGTTAATAGAATAATTGTTAATATTGCCCTCTTGTTGGTTCTAACATAATATCAGCGTTGCGTTAGTCACCAAACGTAACATACCCAGCTGAGTTAGAACCTTTTTGCTGCGACAATAACATGCACAAGCTATACCCCCTAGTTTGTAAGTTTGATTTGTAAAATATTTGTATTGTGTATGTTTTTGTGGCTGTAAATAAATGATTTATTATTATTATTATTATTAGAAGTGCATCAGTAAAACTTATCTACGACAATTCCTTGTCGATTTCTCCTAAAATAAGTTCACATAACTACCTGTATGGTATTATATTATCTGTGTAACTACTAACAAACAATAACATATACAAGTATTTATAGAGAAATCATATCTTATTTTATAATAACCTTACACAATTGCCTCCTAAAGTTCACAAGAGCATTGCTATAATTATCAGCATTTATAATAATTTGCATGCCTCGTTTAAACGGATAATTACGCTGCCCTTTAGGGGCCAAAGTTCGTCCACACGATATTAGTAAACAGTCTCTGCATAAATTTACATCTTTTTTGCTTTTTTATAATTATTTACTTTTATGACGTGATGTGTTGACAGGTTAACCCATGGTTTCTGAATGTTTTAGTCATCGCCTGGCATCTTATATTACACAGCTATAACTAAGATTGAAAAGAGCATGCTTCGATGGTTTGGACATGTTATGCGGATGAATGATAGCAGATTGACAAAAGGAATATGTATGAGTGAAGTGGAAGGGCGGTTACGTAGGGGCCGGCCTAATAAGACATATAACAGTCAGATAGACGCTATATTGAAAAAAGGTGACGTTAGGAGTACTTATAACCGCCGAGAGTGTATGAATACCAATGAAGCGGAAGTGGTCTGTCAGGATCGGGACAAATGGGGATCCGTGATCTCTGCCTACCCCTCTACAGGGAATCAGGCGTGATGTGTATGTATGTATGTATAGCTATAATATTTCGTCAACCTAGTCAATATGTTCTGAAATACCACCTATCACGTGAGGTTCTGACCTGGATACACTGGATTTCTGGATATGGTCTTTGACTATGTTTGTTTCTCGGAATAACCCCTATATAACAGCCCTTCCATCTCACCTTTATATATACCTTTTTATAATCTACTATCGTTCATCCGCCTAACATTTCCAAATCATCTAATGTCTGACATAATATGACAGTCAGATAGACGACATATGGAAAAAAAATGTTAGAAGTACTTATAACCGCCGAGCGTGTATGAAGAGGTGATCGGTGACAAAAAAGCGAAATCGGTTTATCACGATCAAGACAAAGCGGGACATATGATCTCTACCCAACCCTCTTTGAGGAAACAGGCGTGATGTATGTAAGTTTATTCCTAGAAATGATGGACTAACAACCCTTAATGGTCAACATAACATGTGCTAGGACTAGTTTACCTAATACATGTCATTACTAACATAATGACATTGGTTCAAACATGTCTTCTTTTGCATATGAACCCTCAGGAACGGATGTATTTACCTATTTAATGGATCCTAACTATGCGTTTTGTATCTAAATTAAACATATAAGTATACAGGTTATGGGACTAGTGATAGATGAAATCGTTTGGACGATGGGATAGCACCTGTCAATAATTATATATGATATCATAAATACGAATGCTAATAGAAGACCCAGCAGATATTATGATTTCTCCGGGGCTCAGTCTATCCCTGATGGGAGTAAAGGACGTGAATATATATATATATATATATATATATATATATATGTGTGTGTGTGTGGAGTACAAATAAAGACTGTGTAGAACCTACACCGTTTTAAAAGTAGGAAACAAATATCGATCAGCTGTTGAACATTAATCATAAACAATCGAAGTATATTTTGCAATAACAAAAACTTCCGTACAATGTTTATATATTTAGTCTATAGTTCGAACCACCTGTATAAAAAATATGTACTTATAGCAATAATATTCATAGTTACCAGTTATAAAATGATCGTGAATCTATTACCTATAATGAATAAAGTATTTACCTTGGAATTCATGCATCCAAGATTTGGGTATTTATGTTAGAGTACTGTGTTTAGAGACACGTAAGTCAATATGACTGTAATAAGAGTAAAAGTACTATATTTTCACCTAAGCAACTACCAATAACACCACAAAATTTCCTATTACTTCCGATCTCAACCTTTACCCTAACTGAACAACTTAATCACTCCAAATGACAACCCGGCTAAATCACAAAGGTTACATCTCGCCTAATTACATACGTATGTCTGACCACGTGACGCGGTCGCTTAGCAAAGGCCAGAATCACTGCATTTAATAACACACATTAGCCCAGTACGTCAATGAACTAAGTAAACACCTTTGCAACTTAGTCAACGTGTAACAATGATACAAGGTTAAACACTATGCTTCTATACGTGCATACATACATACACATCACGCCTGATTCCCTGTAGAGTACCCCTCTACAGAGGCAGAGATCATGGATCTCCATTTGTCCCGATCCTGACAGACCACTTTCGCTTCATTGACATTCATTCATCTTCTCATACACTCTCGGCGGTTATAGGTACACCTAACGTCACCTTTTTTCAATATAGCGTCTATCTGACTGTTATATGTCTTATTAGGCCGGCCCCTACGTTACTGCTCTTCCATTTCACTCATATATATTCCTTTTGTCAATCTGCTATCATACATACATATATTCACGTCTCTACCTCCCTAAGGAGATAGATAGAGACTTTCGAGCGCCACCTGGAACGATCGAACAAATCTCCCTTGCTTCACTCACACCCATTAATCTTCTCATACATGCCCTTGAGAAGAATGTATGAACGTACATGCATGCAGAAATCACAAAGATATATTGGGTATATACTGGGACGTAAAAAGAATACTAACTAGCTGCCGTTCTGCCCGAAATCTCGTAGCAGCAAAGGGACTAGGGGTCCATGAAATTTATTGAGCGATAGCGTAGTATGTCACCAATGTTTCATTCATATGCCATCGCCTCTTCAATATTTAAGTTATAAGTAAGTTTAAGTTATAACCTAGGAGATATTATCGTGTCACTGAGGTTCTGTCCTCCCTGAAAGGGATTTAACGACGTGAATGTATATTTACATGCATGTTCGTATTAATCATAAAGACATTTAGTTGAAATCATATGAAAATATAACTAGGAGTTAACTTATAACTTACGAAATTGTAACTGTGTGCAGAAACTTAAGAGATTCTTACCTGGAACAAAAAACAAACAATAAATTAGTAAATATACAGTTTCAATTTATAATGACATAAGCAGCTCTAGTAAATAATCAAACATACGTCATTCTTTTCTATTGTAATATTGTGAAAAACCTCTTAAAACCCCTACTGTGGTAGTGAATGTGTTGATTACCCATAATCCAATGTACTCATATAAATATTTTCACATAGTTCTTTAATTCCTTAATAAGGAGTGTTACACAACAATATGTGTCAGTAAGATAATTATATATTAATATCCCGAAACAGCACGAGGGAATATAATTTATACAGGTCATTCTTCTCAAGGCGGGTGTACGTAGTGAAGAACAGAAGAGCGTGTATGAAAAGGTTAATAGGTGTGAGTGAAGCAAGAGAGATTGGTCAGGATCGTTCCAGGTGGGGATCGATAGTCTCTGCCTACCCCGTTAGGGACGTAGAGGCGTGAATATATGTACAAGCACGGGGCATACTTTATCTCATAATAAAAGACAATCGAAAAAGCAATTAAATTGTGTTCTATATAGTTATCTTTGTAGATTACTCTAGTGGACTTGCGGTCAATCAACTATACATATTAATTGCTTTATTAAGATAAAATTCTAAGGCCATGGTTTCGATTCATTGTTGCAATGTCGAGATGATAATCGTCTTTAAATATACAAGGAATTCTTTTCCTTTCTCTCATTCTTTTATGTATGATTAATTATCATGACGAGTATAAAGAATGTTTTACCTCCATATACCTAATAAGGTACTGAAAAAGTAAAAAATATACGTTTTAGCCTCAATATATATGAACACAACTTATATGGTTTTAGATACTAAAGTAGTAGAACTTATAATTTTCTTAATTTAGCCATACACTATTTATATAGTCAAGCCAGCTAATGTATACTTTAAATATTTAATATTAAAGACTTTCACAATGTCATAAATAGTCACTCTAAATAGCCCGAAAATAAACTCGTCAATTCTCCAAATGGGACAATAAACATAACGGTATATTCTGTTAACCAGAAACCATATGTGCAAATAGAAAGCGACACGTACCTACTCATAATAAACATTATTATTATGGGCACACGTTTTAATTGCGATTTTATTGCGACTCAACTGCGATAGAGACGTTATGGTTGTAATAATTAACGCCAGTAATAGCTCGGTCAAAATATAACAGACTTTATTTTTGTGTGTTTCACGAAATAATATAATTTAAAACACATGTTATAATTATACATATAAGTCACGAATAATATAATTACAAGAATGTGAGAATGTCTTTACGAAGATATTTAGTACTTGTTCAGTGACTACTTATGACTTATTATAGACATAGGTATGAAATGAATGATCTATATGGCAAAAGATCTTATTATATCCTTCGAGGTTGAGACCACACAAAAATGGATTAAATAAAGTGAAATCAGATAAGTTTTTTCATGATTATACCCCTAACCGTGGTAGATATTTTGATTAAACCAACCATAGTTACGAATTTATGTTTATCATAACCAAAAGTCTACGTGTCACTTAAAATGAGTAGAACCAAGTACATAGTTACCATTCCATTAATGCAGTAACATTCAGTCGCCATTGCCGATAGCGAGTTATTTAGGTTAACAACCTGTCTTGGCAGCCAGTCCTTAGCACACGCCGATAAGTTTCTAAAGTCTAGATCGTTTAGGACACCTAAAGCTGTAATTGATATAGTACTAAGTCACGGTAGAATTAAAACGGTTTAGTATTTAATTTAAATAATCACATATAAACCTGACCGTAAGCCAGAAATATCTGTGAGGCTAATAGAAGACTAAGTGGATGTATTTCTTCAAAGCATGTATGAATAATAATACAATAGAATTACAATTAATATCTAGAGTTCTTTATTAATGAAAATACGAATATAACGGCAATAGTTAGAGGTAAGGCGAACGAAGAGATTTTATGTTGTATAGAGTCAATTTATCACGAATAAAAAAGCTGTTTAACATAATCCATAGTCCCTTAACTACTTCTTACAACTTTCTGGCAAGAAAACAGCTGGTTAAATTTTATTACAGTCCCTGATCAGCACATGTAGGAATAATTCAGTTAATTCGCAATAGTATAAAGTTGCCCCATCTAAAAACAACCTAACAACAAAAATAACACTACTTAAATCAAAATACTAGAAAAACTAGTATTTAAGAACAAGTTTTAGTTTTTTGAATAAATCAATTTAAATATTACGACGCAGTAATTTTACTATGCGAAAAATTGTGCTTAAGTAGTTAATAAACCATTCATTAACATCTTTATTACATCGCAAGCTAACTACTGTTCTTTCGGCATGAATAAGAGGCGACTAAGGTACTATGGGGTCAATGGAATGTATGCCATATCACCACACTAGCCTAGCCTATTACCACTCAATATCAATGCCAACAAAACCCCGAAATCTATTATGCTGAGACTATTTCTGTATATTTATCTATTTCTGTATTCTATTTACATACATAATTTACAGTCGCTAACGGTTAGGGAAAACATCGTAATGAAACCTGCCTTACCCTCGGGATAGGTAATAGACAGTGCCTATATACGGCGATACGATTCTCTAACTATCACGTTGGGTGCCATCTATCTAGTGAAACGCAGGTTTTGAGTGGCTCATACCTAGCATGACTTCGAAATTTCGGAGATGGGCACTAAACCTATGACTACACAAGTCCTGAAGCGTATGTATGTTTGTATACAACATGAATGAATGATGGTGAACCATGAATGACTGGTTCTCATTCGGTCACCGAAATTTAGCAACACTATGTGTGGTCAGCAAGTCAGAGATGACTATCTCAAGTGATTACAATCGTGACGCATATGTAAATTTAAATATCGTTATATTTTTTAAACAAATGACGGCATGACAACGTAACGTCCTTTTTATGTAAATACAATTTCGGTGACCAGTTATGTGGAAAAAACTGCAGGTTTACTCTCGACCAATCACCGAAGACTATAAACTCTTTGATAATTAGGCTTCTGATGTGATGTCTAAATATGGAATCTGCGTGCGTATTGAAATGTCAGAAAAAGGCAATATAAGATGTTTTTAGATAGCAATTCTCGTTGGTTCATTTCTACGAATTAGTTTTATTTTCTTAATGTATTTATTAGATAAGTACAAATGTATCCATTTAGTAATAGAAGAACGTAATAAGATAGCAAACTCGACTGATCTCTCTGACGACCTCCGTGGCGCGATTAATCGAGCACTTGAACGCTAATCGTGAGATCCCGGGTTCAATTCCCGGTGGAGGCAGAGTTAAGAACTACGCTTATATTCTGCTTTCCAGTCTGGTTTTTGATTGTATATGCTATATATGTATTTATCTATATATAATAAGTATATATTTCTTAAATATACGTTGGCTAGTACCCTTAACACAAGTCTTAATGAACTTACCAAGGGACTAGTTCAATTAGTGTAATAATGTCCTAAATATTATTATTATTAACTAGTTGCTTCTCTTTGCGACCTAGAAGTGACTAGGAGTAAATGAAATCTCTGTGGCGATAGACTAGCAACCTGATTGAAGGGTAGGAGTATAAGTTACATTTAGCATTTAGTTTCTACTCGTATACCACAACGTAGAAACATGATCATTGGTTAATGTATGTAAATATGGGTTTATAAGACTATAATTCTATAATCATAAAATTGTTTAATCCAACTAGATCTATAAAACAGGTTACTAGTATAGAATGCAGGAAGTGATCATAAGAATAATACGAGAAGCTAATAAATATAATATAACATTTACACCGTTCGAATTTAAATAAATATATGTCATTCACACCAATTGAATTGACTCTTTGGTTACATTTAACACTTGTATTGTTGTTGTACTTGTTGTATTGTGTTTAACAAAATATATTTAACTAACAATAAAACTCTACAAATAAATGGTTTATTTATAACTCCATTTAAACTGTAATGTGTAAATTTAAACAAAAACATACATATTGAACATTCACATTTATTAATAGTTTAGCGAAAGACTACCCGGATTTCCTTCGTCACTTTTAGCATAACTAAGCCAAATTGGTAACTATAGACATTATTGGTGGCAGGTTGCTAGCCCATCATCCCATATCTTTATACCGAAAAGAACAGCAGGTAGTAATCATTCTATTTTCGTCCTAGACTAAGTCGAGACAACGTGTTATCTAAATTAAAAAACAAACGTTACTGACATTTGACTTTTGAATATAATCTTTGACTTAAGCAAATAATAGTGCTCTAGTTTTAAAGATATGTTATCTTGTTCTTTTTCCTGCACACGCCCTTGTTCCGACTACTTAAGATGACTTCCGGTATGATAACATACACATACATACACACTCATACCAATAATCTACAAAAAGGTGAGCAGAACAAAAAGTTTCATAAACAAATCGTCACGTTAGCTTTTTTTTGGATACAAAGCGGAAACAAATTGAGTACTTTATTTCTAAACCCATCTTCTTATTAAAAACAATGTGACATGTGGACTTTTTGAAGCTATCCATTCAATGAAAGAATGTTGTCTATGGTTAGCCCTTTTGCCTTTTGGTTTAAGTAAATCTTTAGTCCTGTTATTATAAATAAAATTATAAATATTACTACTTACAAGTACTATATATCGATCAAAGAGTATAACGAATATAGATAATATCTATGGATAATTACTGGTGCCTTACTCCACTAACGCATTTTAGGCACAATATCACTTCAGTAGCGGTACAGTATTACTTCAGTGGCCGTAATTTGACACTTTGGCACATAGTGGAGTGCCAAAAGTAATACTACTACTGAAGTAATATTGTGCCTACAATGCATTAGTGGAGTAAGGCCCCTGTACGCTTGTATTTACCTCCATATAGACTAAGCAAGTATTCTTTACGACGTAGACTCATACAACAAGCACCTAAACCTCATTACCACACCTACTTGTTCACTAAGGCAACCGGTCGTTGGAATTTCTTTGCGTGTGCTGATTCTAGTTTAGGATTCAAAAGTGATAATTATTCCACTTACGCTCCCCTTTAAGGCGGCTACACATTCCCCTGCAAATTATTCGTTACGTATTACTTCGTATCGAGACATCCGTTCCATTTGCGACACCAGTTTAGTTAGTGCTCTGAGAATATGTCAGCGCTAAAACTGCAGTCCCGGTAACTTTTTATAAGGTTTAAGTTTATAAGAGCAAAAGACAATATTTTACATTTTAAAACTGGCGCCACTATGCATTCGCGTGCTTTGAAATGTAAAATATTGTCTTTTGTTTTTATAAACGTAAACCTTATAAAAAGTTACTGGGACTGCACTTTTAGCGCTGACTGTACATACTCTCGCACTTGATTTGCGAAATGTTAAGCGTTTGGATTTACTAAACACATACATGTAGAAACTTAACTACATCTACATGTAGCTTCGAGCATTATTTTCTTACATTCATACGTATTCATATAGTTATCGCGTACATGTATATAGAATAGTAGGTAGATTTCAAAAGTTCCCAATTTATCCCGATTGTGACAAACAACTTTAGTATCATACGGCAGGAGTGATATGATATACGTAAAAATGCGCTGACTATTCAATGGTACTTCTATATATATTTAAACTTCATAACTATAACTTTGAAATATTAGTCTACGAGTATGGTAAAAATATAGTGTTTAATTAAAGGAACATCAGATAATACGAAAATAAACTCCTAAAATACTGAATTGTACACCAAAATAATACAGTCTCCCCAAACCTAACCTTTGTGTACGTTTAGCTATATTTTGGTGTACATTTCTGTATTTTTGATGTGCATTGAATTATTTTCCATAGTAAAATACCGAATGTAATCAAATCATCTGAACTTAATATATCACTCATGAGTATTACACCACAGTGACATCATTTAGGACATAGCCAGTATCAGCTAGATCAGCCCCATATGACACAATGAGGAAATCGTGATGTGGAAGCACCAAGTCAAACCTGTTCAATTCGCAACATGGTCCACAAAAACAACTAATACGAGTTGGGGCATTACATGTTAGCGACGCAGTAAGGAAAAAGTTTGCGTTTGAAAAAATATTGTGCAATACAGTTTAGTTAGTAAATTATATCATAATATAGATTTAGGAATAGCTCTACCTCTCTCTTATAACCGCCGAGTGTGTATGAGTGTCATGTAAGCGAAAGTAATTTGGCAACTGTAGACATTGGGTTTAATTCCCACGAAATCTAATTTGATGAAACCTACGTCATTTTTTTGTCCCATTCCAGTTTATCATCACAATTGTCTTCTAGATCATATTATGTGATTATATCGAGCCTATTTCGAATAATAAAACTTATACAGATAAAATTGGAGACATTCTTCTCAAGGTACGTAGCGTGAAGAACAGAAGAGCATGTATGAGAAGCTTAATGGGTGTGAGTGAAGCAAGAGACATTTGTCAGGATCGTTCCAGGTGGCGATCGATAGTCTCTGCCTATTTCAATTGGAGATGGGAATCAAATGTATGTATATATGAATAATAGGTAGGTTTCCTACAGTCTAAGTAATATTCTGTTATAAGACTATTAAGCATTCTATAATAGACTCGATCAACCTATTAGGTATTCATAGAAGGTCATTGATATTCAGCGCGTGTATATGCAGGATTTGAATTCTACTATTTGTGGAGACATTGACCCTTGCTTTGTTAAATCAGTCTAACAAGGTAATAATGAAAGAGTTTGATTGTAAACTAGATTGATTGCATTGCAATATAAAAGTCTCATTTATTACGCATTCACGACCATTAATAGTCAGAGGTTCAAATCTCCGCAATGCGAAGGTGGTAATTCAACCTACCCACGTGTTCGATAGTCAGTACTCAATGTGACAGGTGGTACCATGTCGCCATTTACAAGCACTAAATTATCTGTTCGACGAACGTTTCCTCACGATGTTTTCCCTCACCGTAAATTTATTATAATTTTAAAATATATATTACATATACTAACGGTATTCCAGCAATTTAAATACACAGAACCGACATAGTTTTTCACATTTAGCATTAATAGTTAACATTTATTTGAAATATTGATTACAGTTGCAGCATCATGTCGAATAAAACAGATTCCATTTACTTCGTTTGACATGCTGGAAAGTTAGCCAGCTTGTCAGCATTGTTTTAACGCCCCAGATGCAAAGAACTGTCCTTATGATATAAGATGCAACGAATTTCCTCAATAAACTAAATAGTTATTTAGATATTAAAGAGCTAAACGTTAGTTTACATCATAGTTACCCTATGATAAAACCTTCCGGAAAATAACAAACGTGGTTTTGTAATGGTTACAAGTTACTTAGTATTTCATTCACATCCCAACATGACAAACAAGAATAAGTATGCAAGTTATAACCACGGAAGTAGCTACACTATATCACATTACTTGTGGTGAGGAAACCTACTTGTCTTAATCATTCTTCTACGGTAAAGATAAACATCGCTGTCTATGGCCTATTCTGTCTATTGCTCAAGTGGACTATTGCCACGGCAATGTGGTACGCTAGATGTCACATTGGGTGCTGACTATATGGTGAAAATTGAGTTTTGAAGTAAATATTTTTGTCTTTTTTAGTCCAGTGCGCGAATCAAAAAAGTCAAAATCATTAGATGCGTAAAAGAATTAGAAACATATACCTGATTTGTTTAGACAGATCTCATAATGCGAATGCAAGTCAATTCAATATTTTGATGTCTATTTCTTAGCATTTTGCTACTTTTCTAAAGACCCTAGTTTACTTACGATCTAGATAAGTACATTATAAAAGCAAACTTAAAACTGTCTTCACGCAAAACTCGCGACGTCGGCGGGCGATAGAAAGAAAGGGATTTCCCTGAACATTAGGATCGATAACATTACTTTATTTTTTTAATGAACAACAAATAAGCACTAATACAATTAATAATGTTCAACTGAAGCTGCGTGCCCCGAAAGGGACTATAATCTTTCCCTATAGGAACACTACACAGTGTAGGAAATAGAATGGTTAAATTGCGTAATGGATCTCCATTTAGATAATGCTCCACGGATGTGAGCAACCGCGATGCAATCAATCTATCCGATGCCAGATCGTATGGCGACGAATCGAGTGAGATATCGATGGTTTTAGTCGTATAGGTATCTACATACATTTGTATGTATATGCGGTTGAAAAGTAAAGGTTTGAATTGAGGCTTGTAAATTTTTCTTCATTTTGTTTGTTAGTGATAAAAAAATGATTGGAATTTAGGAACACTTACTTATACTCAAAATCTTAGAACATCTCTTACGGTTGTTGTTATGGGACGATATGTATCGATAGACCAAAATATTAAAACAATAATGGAAGAGATAAATCCTTATAAAAGAGAATGTTAATACTTCTTATTCAGGTATTTATAGATTTGTATCTATGACGTATATTTGGTATAGATTTCCAACCTATCACCTAAAAAACAAAAGATACATAACAAATGTACTTGAAGTTGTTCCAAATCTAAGTAAGACTCGTTTTAAGTTATCTAAGTAGTAATCTTAACACCATTAGCGCCTACTCTGAACCTTCAGACGTAGAGTTAAGGCAAGTATGCACTTAACTTAGATTGCTACACTTATTTTTGAAATGTATAACTGTAAAAATTTGAATGAGATTTGAAGAAAGTAAATTGTAGGACATTTTATTTATGTTAGTGGGTGAATTTCAATTTCATATAATAGATTGGACTTAGTAAGTAAACTTATTTTAAGGAACATTTTGGATGATGTTATTAAGTCATTATTATTTTTTCAAATTTTTCAAAATCTCAAATAAGGTATTAAATAATATAAAAAAAAACATTAAATATATTTTTCTGAGTAATTCCAAAATACGAGTATACCTATACTGAAATACTAATTAATACACCTCTGTTTAGAAAGTATTTGCCCAATTGGCTCACTTCCTGTCACGTTGGGTGATCTATCTGGTAAACCCAGCATTTCGTAATAAACTGCCACTATTCGGTAATATGTTTACCTATAAATAAATAGTTTAAGACTTATTCCTTTAGCATACACTGCCCTTAAACCGACTTCAACGCATCATTACTCACGAGCACAGAATAATAAATAAGAAGGAAACTTATGTGAGGACACATTGACAGGACAATGGAGTGTACCCAAATACACAAACATGGAAATTAGTATTACAGTTTGTTGAAATACAATGTCGGTACATTGGGCAAAACTACGTTAATTTGTATGCATATTGTTTGCAACATTATATGCGTTACATTTACGGATGACTGGATTTGTAGTTACATACATACGTAAACTCATTTTCTATAGTACTATTTTGATTACACAAAACCTCAAAGACACAATATACTATATTATTAGTACAAATATGAGTTCCTAAATGAAGTATCGACTATGCAATAATATTAAATGATTTTCTCCTTTAGTTACTTTTTATTTTCAGGTAAAAAGTAGTTTTTCAACTGACCGAAGACAATCAAAATGTTCAATTGATGGTAGGCATTGAACACCTGACTGCACTGAAAGGCTTATACAGTCGTGAAAGTAAACATATATATTTCTGTGTGTATGTACCTTCAGTGATAATATAATACTTAATATACTGGCTCAAGGTAAAGTATTCTTAACAAATTAGCCTCGCAATACACATGTTTTCACAACTACACATAATAACAAGAATGTCTATTTTTAAACAAAATCAAGCTTAAGAACAGGTCTTCAGTACATATGAAAGTATGCCAGTAGCACCGCAATAAAGAGTTATTGCCAATAACTGCATACTTTGTAAGGGCTCTAATAATTTCTTTGTAGCATGTCACGTGTGTTATTACTTTTACGTAGTTTAATAATGTACAATGTAGTTGTATTGTATTTCATTTTTGTGCAATTAAAATGTTTTTCACTATTCCAGTACTAATTAATATGAGCTATAGATACGAGAGCCGATGGCAATGTTAAATTTTTGTGGTGTACATAGTAATTTCTCAGTCTCTTTTCAGAGTAAAATTATGGTTTCTTAGAAGTCGCGATACGACTACCTAAAAGAAGATTTAAATACAATATCATAATTGGAAAACCAACCGACTATTCTTAAACAATTATAAGTAAAATAAAGAAAGAAAATTAATGACAAGCTATAAAACGTAATGAAAGTAGCGTTAATTATTAATCACGACCGGCCATCTTGGAATAGCTAGAGTACCCGCCACATAAGGTGGCAGTAGCCAAACTTGGAACTAAATTTGACGTTTCCGCCATTGCGTGTTATTTTGTATGAAAAGTAAATTTAGTATTACCAGCGTTGTGTTTTTTGCCCACTCTTTGTAATTTTTATGTTTGTTAAGGGTGATTATAATAAATTGATTTCCGGAGTTTCTTGTTAGTTCTTCTCCAAGCTAGGGTCTCCGCTGATCTAACCTCGGTAAAAAATATGTAAAGACAATGCTCAGTGCCATGTTTGAAATAATAGTTTTAAGAGATTCGCGATTTATACTCATGATATAAGATATAAGGGTGTGTATAAGATTGATTGCAGCTGTGGGAAATCCTATGTCGAACAGACTAAACGGTCTATTGCGGACAGAGTGAAGGAACACATAATATATGTAATATATAATAAGAAGGATAAGTCCCGTTAATTATTAATCATGTTTGAAATAGTATAATAAACATATTTTGACTTTGATATATTAATTTGTTTTATTTGAGTTTATAGCTCTGCAACCAAAGATCGTTACAAATGAAACCTATAATGTTTCGAGCCGTATGGCACAGTGAGTGCTAGTTTTGGCGCGTTTACTGGTAACACTGAATTACGCGACTGTGGCGACGCCTCCAACTGCCACCGTATGTGGCGCGATCTCTATCTCAACTATCTCCGTACTCTGTGTAACACAACAAGCAGAGTGTTCCCACAGAGTAGCTCCAACAATCACATGCACAGATAAGCAAACAGGATAAAGGGTCGTCCAAAAAGAGAATGTCTCAAACCGGCCTGCCGTGAAAGGTAGTGCTTGTTTCTCAAACAAGTTATCGAGTTAAAAAAAGCCTTAGGAAGGCAAAAGAACGTCAAGAATCGAACTTCAGACCTTTAACATTTGTGCAGATAGACTTCCGACCTTAAGCCGCTTTTTTCACCGAATACATTGTTTGAACGTTCGCCATACTGATTCAAGGTTAGAGCCGAGTGCGTTGAATGCAGATGAAAAATCACTTTGAAATGGTGCTGAATTTTTGGCACTTTTAGGCGGAAGATACGCGTATACACTTCCAGAATGGATGGATAGTAGTTATAGGTTTAAAAGCCCTTCAGATGTACATTGCATATAGATGAAGGTTAAACTTACGTTTTAGCTAAAAGAAGATATAAAAAAACAAATTACGCCTTTACCAGCTGAATCCATATCGTAAAAACAAACTATGGACAATGTCAATAATGAAATTCTTTAGACTATCTCATTCCTAGGTTAAAGTACCTAGTTCCATTCCATTCACATCCCACAGCACTATTCCAACAAACAAGTCATTCCGTCGGCAAAAAATAAACTATTGTGAGCTCACTACACACATTCGTTCAATTTAACACACTAACGCAAGTACGAGATAAACAAAGCCTTTGCAGAGAGGAATTTGTACCTTATTCCGTTGATATTAGATACATAATAAAACAGCTGGTATAGGAGCGAAGTATTATGGAGGAGCAGAGGAATTTCTATGTAAAAAATAACCTAGGCTTCTTATTAGGTGGCAAGAATGTTAGTATACTAAGTATGAACAGTATGAAGCTTTAAGCTACACCATAGTTACGCATCACTATTGTTTACCTTAGCAACCGATAGAGATACAATATTTTTTACAAACATACATATTTTCAGGCTTCTACGTAACAAAAGGGATAAGCATAGACTATCGAAATCTCTCCTGCTTCACTCACACCCATTAACATTCTCATTAATGCTCTTGTATTCTTCACTACGTACATTTGATCTGTAAAGTTCTACGCGGCCTACCCCCACTTTGTGGATTCCTTTTGAAACATTTTTTTATATTTGTAATTATGAATTAAAGAGATATGGCTCCATTAAAATATTTTGACCCATTGAATAACCAGATAGTCATCATCCACTTAGATAGTATGATACAGAAATTCAATGTTTATAGATATATTCGTAATAACGGAGTAAGGGTATATGTCACTTTAAAGTATTAAATATACAGATAGGCTTTATATATTAAATGTCGCAGGTGGAGTGATACGGTGAATTGACGAACCTTTTTAAATAGATATGGAGCTCTCAATTCTCTAAAATTAACATTATTCTCAACGTAGGTATATTAAAAATGCAGAAAATAAAATTTCCTACCCAAAAGTAACCAAAAATTACGAATACAGTTTCGTTAAACAGCAGTTTAAACAAAGATCAATGCTTAATCTTCGTAAACAACAATTTTAAGTTCCGCTTAAAGTTTTGTTGACAAGGATTCGCATTTTCCATTGTTTTCGAAAAGAGGTTGTAATAACAGAACTTTATCCTCGAATTCGAAATAATGTGAAAACTCTACATTTCATATTTCATTCATAGTCTACCGTTAAGTCTTTACTGATATTACTAATCCACTGACTATAATAACGTCACAGGTAATTTTGTTTAGTAAACATACATACATACTTAGGTAATTGAATGAACGAATAAATGGATATTCTTTATTGTATTATACTAAACATTAACAACAAAAACGTCATTGGATTTTTATAATATAGTTCACACAATGGCGTTATCGCTAAAAAGTGATCTCTTTATAAAAACATAACTTGCATTCATAAATGTAATAAGAAAAAATGATAAAATGTTTCATAATCATTTATATAAATGAGACCTAGCTTAAGATACGAAGTACTTATGAAAATCAAAATAAATAAAATGATTATAACAATATATACAGGCAGAGTGGAAGGTAGAGTTGGACGGGGTAGGCCGTGTAGAACACATACAGATCAAATTAGACACATTCTTCTCAAGATGGGTGCACGTAGCTTGAAGAACAGAAGAGCATGTATGAGAAGGATAATTGTTGGGAGTGAAGCAAGAGAGATTTGTCACCCGTTCCAGGTGGCGATCGATAGTCTCTGCCTAGCCCGCTGGAGACGTAGAGGTATGAATGTATGTATGATTAATACCAAATTCGATACCCCTAGTCCCTTAGTCGCCTTTTACAATGCAGTGGCACGTGATCTTCACCACGTAGCTCCATCATTGCATCTTATCAAACACGTGCTAGATATTTACATTATGTTATCACTATTACTGATAACGATAAATCAAGCATCTCGGTGTAATAGTACTAATTATTATAATTAGTATCGCGTGCTGGGACGTAAAAAGAATGCTAACTAGCTGCCGTTCTGTTCGGCATGTTGTTGGAGGATAAGGGACTAGGGTCGATGGAATCTATTGGGCTATGTACTAGCAGACTGTCACCAATTGTCCTTGTAAGATCACAGTCAAATATTCAAGCTAATAAGTGACAAAGGAGATGTTTAATGGTTCTATACACCCCGGAAGGGATTAAAGGACGTTAGAATGTATGTATGTGTATAATAGTTAGTAACATTTATGTAAGCTACGATAAAAAACATAGTAAAAACATTTAGTACACAAAAGAATTCATTACTTTACCGCGGCATGCCTTTATCTAATCTAGAAATGCTCATTTCAATCTAAGTCTCATTTGCATGCTTTTGTTGTGGGTTACAAGGTTATATTTCATTTGTGTCGGCGTTAAAGAAAGCGAAATAGTATATTAAAGTTGAGTATTACTTCTGCAATACCTAGGAATACTAATACATTACAATATATTTATCGATTAACAAGTGAGAGCCAAAACGAAAACAAAATAAATGCAAACAAAATGATTATTATATTTTTGAACAAATGGATAACGGTAACTATGGCAACCGAATCAAACAAAAATTTAATGATTCACACATTATATTTACTCATGTTTCTACTACGTTTGTTTAAGGACAAAACCTCAGACAAACAGTATATGTACCCTATTTAATATTAATATAGATTTTCTGATGGTATTCATATGTACATTTGCTGACAATTCGCCAGTCTATCTCCCGATAATTTACATTCTCTATACCTCCTACTATGGTAAAATAAATCTAGTTAGCTTACTGACTCGTTTCTCAACGGAAAGTTCGTAAAGCGATACCATTGAGCAACCCAGTACAGAAAGAATAATGAGCTTACAATTTCTCAAAGCGAGTCACGCTCCACGAGACGATTGCCAAATCAAAACACCGGCTGCATCTGAGATGCTGTGATCTGATACTTCGAGATTCGTGTACTTTCACTCACTGACAGACAGACAAACATGCTGTCAAGTGTGGGTACTAGAAGGTGTATAGTTTGAAGACTAAAAGACTAGGCGATGTAATGTTTAAGTCTTGCTTGTGTAGTTTAGGAGAAGAGAGAAATCTATGGATCTATTGAGGATCTATGGGGTGATGTAATTTCGTAAGAAATGTATCACAACCCCGATAGTTAAGTGACTGAATAGATTCATAACATATGAAATGTTTTGTTTTTGACGACCTCCGTGGCGCGATCGGTTAGACACCTGAACTCTAGTTCGTGAGTCCCGGGTTCGATTCCCGGTGGAGGCAGAGTTAAGAACTACGCTTTTCTACTGCTTTCCAGTGTGGTCGTTGATTATATATGCTATATATGTATTTATCTATATATAATATGTATACATTTCTTAAATATACGTTGACTAGTACCCTTAACACAAGTCTTAAATGTACTTACCGAGGGGCTAGTTCAATTTGTGTAATAATGTCCAAATATTATTATTATTATTATTTTGTCCACCCGAAAAAAGTTGATTGATACCATCATGAGAATTGTATATTTCTCTATGTCGGTTGTAGAATAAATAATGCCATTACGAATATTTATAGCAAATAAGAGATTTTTATTTAGGTATTTTCGTGCAATAAGTTTGGTACTATCACTAAAATATTCACCACATCTTTGTTCTCAACAACAGGTTAAATGTGACGAGAGGAAAGGAAGGTGTAAGCATTCATTAATTGTTGATTTGCAGGCTAAGTTTACAAATATCTTATATATACAGTGTCGAGAATACACAGCTGACTCCTATAAATTAATAAGCAAAGTGTAAATAATTTTGTTTAACTGGGCATATTAGTTGCTTAAACAAAGAAGCTTTCACCTGACATTTAGCTTAAAATAATATTTCCTATGCTTGAGCATAGAAATGCAAACAAAACCCGAGACTACAATGCGAAAGTGAAACCCATGGCTAGATCGCGGTCAAAACATTAAAAGATTTTTTGCTAGCCCCATCCGAAACGAATACGCCAATAAGAGAACTGTTTCACTTTTATTCAGAACTGGTTCTTTTTTGCCTCAACCAAGAGGTACTGCAATGCAAGCTATGCTTTACATTGTAAGTTTCGTTCTTAAGCATTTCGTTTTCACTCCAACACTTTTGTGAGATCCAGCCAATTTAGATTCTTAGACGGGCGCTCTTGAAATTTTAATTGTAGTATTAACGAGACCATCGTGATGCGCGATACTAACTCAAATGTCGCGTATAGATCAAGGAATGTCATTTTCCTTGAATTGTCTTGGTTGGTTCGTCTTCTTAAGACTTGGGTATGAGCGGAACTAAGTTAGCAATAATATATGGAGTTATGTAACACAATAGTGTCCTTATTTACAGAGGTAGTAAGTGCCTTTTAGGATGATCTTTTAACTGCATTACTTCACTTATATAGTTACAAAGAAACATGTTTTTGAGGTTATGCACTAATTAAAATACAAATACTCAGAACGACACGTTGTCTAAGAAAAAAATCGAAATCATCGAATAATATAAAAGATAGCAAAACAAAGAATTCCACCTAACACCTAATTTAAGGTAACCAATTAGCTATCACTGCGATAATAATCATAACACTATCGACATTTTCGTTCCAATTGGGGTAAATGGATTATTCGCGTGACCGGTGACAGTATCCAAAACGCTTGTCACACATTCTGAACTGTTGAAATTTAAAAATGCGGTTTTATATCACCTTGAGCCACTTAAGCCTCGGTTGCAGAAGAGCGCACATTTACATACACTTTCTAGACTTCCTTAAGTCTATTTGCAGCGTGCAAGACTTTGGCAATACTTTGTTTACAATCAATTACTGAGCAGACTCTATTATTGATTACCATAAGTACTACACTCGAGTAATTGCGATACGCATTCCGCGGTCAGACGCGGATGGATTTATTTACATTGAAATCGATAATTGCGCGTATTATCTGATTGTGGTACGAGTCACGATAGAATGGTTTCAAAATGTTATGTGAGCGCAATTTAGTTTAAAATTTCCAAATACAGTATTGTCAAGTTTTGAAAGTCTACAAATAGCATTGCAATCTTTTATTTCCATATCTGGTCACTTTATTTCTCGAAGGTATAGTAGAGTAGAAATTCATTTTAAAATTTAAGTGGTAGTGTTATCTACGAAGTCAGAAAATTTCATTTTGCTCTTTTGTAATCTGATAAATTTATACAATTAATTGATGCTCTATTCCGATTCAATTCCTGATAGAGACTCGGTGCGAATACAACTGTTATCATTTACCATCACTTATTCATTCATGCTTATGGACTATATCTATAATTTCTTTAGTTTGTTATGCATCCCATAAACCAATTCATTCATGTCCTTGTCACAACTGACGAGAGTATCTTATTCCTAAGTATAATTGTGGCACTCACCTCTAGCCCATCCAGTGAGCACGTTCCCGAGGTAGGCGACCTTGTAGACGGGGTCGGGGTCGCTGATGCGGACGCTGCTGGTGCGGCGCAGGAGGCGGCCCAGCCCCCGCGAGATGCGCTCCAGGGCCCTGGCGCCCGTCGCGGCCTCCGCCAGGCACACCTCGGCCGGGAGGCTGGAGCGCACCTCCCCCGCGTGGCTCTTGTGCTGCATCAGCTTGGACACGCTCAGAGAGATGGACCTCTTCTTCTCCGGCGTCAGAGTCTTCGCTTTGTTCACACTGTACACGTTAGCGTTCTTTTTGTAATGTCCGTTCGTTTGTTCTTTGGTATTCTCTTTCGCGTCAGTCTTCTCGGCGTGGTGTTCGCTGAACTTGAAGGTGACGCCGTTCTTGTTGTCCTCGTGGGCGCTGTTGTTGTTGGCGGCGTCGCTGAGTCTCCTGCGCGCGAGCGACGGGTTCCTCAGCAAGATCCCGGTCTCGCTGGAGCTCCGGTTCTTCATGAAGTGGATCTTCTTGACCCTGCGCGGGGCGACAGAGTCGGGCTCGTCCGCGTCGACGAGCCGCTCCGTGTTGCCCTCCTCGTCCAGGAAGCGCACCCTGAGCCCGCTGGGCTTGTCCTTGCCCCCGCTGAGGCCGAGGCACTCGCTGTCGCTCATGGTGCCGAGGGCCATCGCTGCTCTCGACTGGGCTATCTGGCGGCTGTTACATCATTCCCGGTGGAAAGCGCAGGCGAGCTTTTCCGCGGCACACTTGCCCGTTACTGGCGACACCGGTTTAGAATGCAGCCCTCGGAGCGAGCACTCGATGCACTTGTTCGGAAACTGATACACTCAAGCTTTTGGAACTAACACAACAGTTAAAGTTAGAGTAACACTGTCAAGCACTATTTCGGGGTTGTTCAGTCACGGTGGGGATCGCGGTCGCAATTAGTTTTCGTGGTGGGAGCGAGTGGGCGCGTGCGTGTCGCTCGGCGGGCGGCGATGGAATGCGGCGGCGGCAGCGGGGCGGGAGGGGGCGGCGCACTCACAGGCGGAGGGGCGCTCGCTCGCTGGAACCGTTTACCATTGATTTATCAAATCATCGCGCCGCTCTACGCTCCGGTAGAGATCACCTGCAAAGAAACAGACGTTACCAAATTACCGTATTAAGTACTCTACTATAATTACTAACTTAATGGAAAAAGCTGCCTTCATTCCGCGGCGTTTAGAAGGAAGGGACTAGAGTAGTTTTGAGCTATAAACTAACGTCAAACAATCGTTTGACCCTTAAAACAGGTTGACGACAGGTTCTTTAGAATCATGACAAGTGAGTCCATAAACATTCATAAATATTATTCATACATATAGTCATAGGTAGTTGGAGTCATAAACATGAAATAGCGAGTCATGACAATAAATGTAGAGATTATAAAAATATTACAGATTATAAAATCATAACATAATAAATACAACAAATGATATTATAAAAAATATTATTGCTTTTTATATGACTTATCTTATATTCATTATGTTATTTATAGACAACTACGTAAACATAATAATACTAACAGATATACAAATAATTTATTCCCTGCCAGACTTTAAAATAATATAACCAGCCGATCATCTTCTCGGCATATGGTACGTAAATTGTTTTTAAGTTGCATTTTGCAAGGCGCTAACCGCCCATGGAATAATTACTAAGTTTTTTAACCTCTGACTACCCCGTAAGGGTTAGTGGTCGTGAATGCGCTTGTCTTTTTTGTGTTTATTTGGTTCGTGTAACCGCCTATCTTTTCAATCGCAATAACCTTAAACCTATTTCATATGCCAAAGATGATCTCATGCTCTAAAAGCTATTTGTTTACTACATATACATACATTCACATTCAACTACATACATATATTAATTCGCATTCACGTCCTTTAATCCCTTTTGTGATGAATAGAACCTCGGAGACATAAAAACATCCCCTTCGTCACTTTTAGGGATGAATATTGCTTTAGTGATAAGGGGCCTTTCATAGAACAACGGTGGTGGGTTGGTAGCCCATAGCCTGATAGATTCCATTTACCCCTAGCCCCTTAGTCGCCTCCTACAACATGCCAGGAAGAACGGCAGCTAATTAGACTTCTACCATATCGGCAAATAGATTCCAATTTTCATCCCCCTTTTTAAATTGCCTCCTAAATGACACCGAGCAGAACTGCAGCTACTTATCATTCTCTACGTCCCAGTACTTTGTCAATAGACTATGAACGACAAAGGAATGCCTCTATCAGGTGACTAATCACTTCTTACGTGGTAGCCAACGAAGCGCATGTGTTGAAGATAAATTGACGTACAGGTGACGACGGGCATGTAACTGGCTCGAGTGTTAGTATGGGACGTAAATAGATTACTAACTAGCTGCCATTCTTTCCAGGATTATTTAAAACGAGTGGACAAAGATGAAAAACTAGTTTCGCTAGAACTCATACACACTCGGAGATTAAAAGTACTTTTAACATCACCCTTTTTCAATATGATGTCTATCTGACTGTCATATGTCTTATTGGGCCGGCCCCTACGTAATCGCCCTTCCTAGTAAATAATAAAGTGAAGTGAATAATTACTATTATAATTAATTATGATTAATAGTTCAATGGTTTATATTGGAATTGACATATTCATGCAATTTAGTAAACCTCATAGATATGCACAAAGTGATAGAAGAGATATTCTGTATTTAAAGTTCTGTTCACCCCAGACGTACGTATAGCCGTTGAGCGTGTATGTAGAGGAGTGATAATGATTAACTAGAATCATGAACAATAAATATGTGCACTTAAAATATTTCTTCAAACATTTTCGCATTTTTTATATGCTTGGTGCGGGAAAGAATCGCGAAGAAACCTGATTATGTGTTATGTTTGTTATAACAGTGACTAAGGGCTTAGCCTATCAGCTATCAAACTATTGATGCGTCAGTCCATATCACTTAAGTTTCCGACTGTACTACGCGTGTCCATTCCATTGCTAATGCGTAAACGCCGAGTCGTGCGCACGACACACTGTATCCTTTTGTCATGTACTTTGGACAATAATATGTATATATACGTTCAAATCCGTTAATCCTTTTCGAGGTGGACAGAACCTTGGAGACATGAGAACGTCTCCTTGGTAATTTGTTAGCATAATATTGGGGTTGTGATGGCATAAAGAACATATGTGATAGGTTGCTAATCCATCGGCTAATAGATTTCATATAACCCCTAGTTCCTTAGTCGCCTCCTCCGACACGACGGGAAGAATGGCAGCTACTTATAATTATTTTTACGTCTCAGACTAGCACGGGACATAAGGGAACACCACGACCTTTATCATTTGAGGTGCAAAAGTGTTATGTGTCACCGGAATTCACTTATCGTCATTTCGAAGTCTCTCTTCAGCTGATACCCAGCAAATACCGTAAAGGTGGTGTTTTATAGCGCTTTCAAAGGTTAACATAGTTTGGTTCTACATTGACTAATTGATTATCATAGTCAAAAAATCAATGGTCAATGACATCGTCAGGAATCCTACCTGTCCCCGGAAACAGATCAGTCCTTGTAAATAGCGACATGGCTTACAATCTGTCACATTCAGTATCTTGTAAATACTGTTAACTATCTGTTCAACATGTGAGTTCAAGGTCGTTATAGAAATACTACCTTTGCGACTGCGGAGATGATCACACGAGCTTTCCTGTGAAGATCGTGAAAGTGTTTGTTTTTCTATCCACCATAAACACTCCTCGAAGCCACGTGTTTAGATAGTTAGTACTCAATGTGATAGGTGGTATGCCATGTCGCCATTAACAAGCTCCGACTATTACCTGTTTGGGGAACAGATAAGTTTCCTCACGATGTTTTTCCCTTACCGTAGCATTCGACGCATTTCGTAAATGTATTACGAAAATGTACATAGAAATTCATTAAACTTCATTTCCATTGGTACATGCTCAAGTGGGATTTGAACCCTGTACCCTCGATACAGAGTCAAGCCCCTAACAACCGAGCTACGTCGAATTCCGAGCTACGTCGAATCGTCGTATATGTATGTATGTCTTAAAAACACACTCAGTCACTCACGTTGAAAAGTCATACCCAGTTCAAGGCTTAGGAAGTGATTAAGTGGACATTAATTTTAATTCGAGCGACTCGAGTTGCAGGAAATAGCAAAATGGATTTGCGAAGCCAGTACGTTAACTTCGAAAAACTGGTTTTTTAACTATATTTTCGGAAGTATATCTCTTCCTAGTTGTACACGAAAAATTGAGATATTTGTTTATACTGGTCGATGGGCTAGCAAACCGTTGTTCTTCAGAGTATTTCGTATGACGTTTAGACTATACTAGTGACCCGCTCCGGCTTTGCACGGGTATAAAATATATAGCCTACTCCACTATTTAATGGATGTTATTATACATATAAACCTTCCTCTTGAATCACTCTATCAATTAAAAACAACCGCATCAAAATCCGTTGCGTAGTTTCAAAGATTTAAGCATACAAAGGGACATAGGGACAGAGAAAGCGACTTTGTTTCATACTATGTAGTGATACACATCATTCCCTTTTCCCTGAAGAGTAGTACGCTAGTTCCGATCCTAAAAAAACACTTTTGCTTCAAAAGACAAATGCAGTCACGACCATTAATCCATGTGGGGTAGTCAGAGGTTCAGGTATCCATCTCCGCAATCGCGGATGTAGTAATTCTATAGCTACCTCGAACCGACGTGTTTACTAGATAGTCAGTATTAATGTG
This sequence comes from Leucoptera coffeella, assembly GCA_030578115.1. NCBI lineage: Eukaryota > Metazoa > Arthropoda > Insecta > Lepidoptera > Lyonetiidae > Leucoptera > Leucoptera coffeella. The sequence goes on from JAMBLF010000532.1 coordinate 61,725, forward strand.
ACAGGTGGTAAGCCATGTCGCCATTTACAAGCACAATTTCGGGATCAGGTAGGTTTCCTCACGATGTTTTCCCTCACCGTATAATTCGATGCATTTCGTAAATGTGTTTTTATTACGAAAATGTACATAGAAATTTATTAAACTTCATTTCCATTGGTACATCCTCAAGTGGGATTTGAACCCTGTACCCACTGATACAGAGTCAAGCCCCTAACAGCTGAGCTACGTCGAATTACTTTTGCTTCATTGTCACTAACACACCTCATCATACACACGCGGTGATCTAACTATAACTGAAGTGATATTCGACTGCGATTGTCCTAAAACGCATTAGTAGACTTAGGTCCCAGGTTGACAGTGTATATAATATATATAACGACCTCCGTGGCGCGATCGGTTAGACACCTGAACGCTAATCGAGAGATCCCGGGTTCGATTCCCGGTGGGCAGAGTTGAGAACAACGCCTTTCTACTGCTTTCCAATGGAGTCTGGTCGTTGATTATATATGCTATATATGTATTTATCTATATATAATATGTATACATTTCTTAAATATACGTTGACTAGTACCCTTAAGACAAGTCTTAAATGTACTTACCGAGGGGCTACTTCAATTGGTGTAATAATGTCCAATTATTATTATTATAGGTGCAAATTTCGTTACATTTTCACGCAACCGTGTTTACCTCGAAGTTCAAAGTAATTAATTGATATCACCGCGAGGTCAGGGTCATTCTGATTAAACTAAAACTGTACGAAACTCATGCCCTTGTGCAATGAGTCATTCTCGTCCCTAATTAACCTTAGGATCCTGAGGGAATAAGGTTTTAATGCGTATTTTAAAAACATACATAACATGGCCGTTTCCATATAGAGGGGTAGGCAGAGATTATGGATTCCCATCTGTCCCGATTCTGTTAAACCACTTTCGCTTCATTTATATACACCTCCACATACACATTCGGTGGTGAAAGGTACTTTTAACGTCACTCTTTTTCAACATGGCGTCCATTTGACTGACATGTCTTATTGGGCCGGCCCCTATGTAACCGCCCTTCCACTTCACCTACTTATTTTATTACGTCCCTTAATAGTTGGGACTTCAATAGAATGTTAACTAGCTGCATATCTTTTCAAATACCGCAAGAGGCGACTCAATGATTAGAGGTATCGTCCCGTGCTAGTTAAGGATGTTAGTGCTAACTAGCTGCCGTTCTTTTATATCATTTGTCTGTTTGAATGTGTAGCAAATTATTATTAATAACTAACGGGACTTATCGCGTAAGTTTTTATATAATAAAGTTACGTTTATGTGTAGCAACTTGTCACCAATATTCATATTAAATCTATAACAATTCTAATAGTATTCTCATAGGTTACCGAAAGATATGGAAGATACATAAGTAATAGAGTGCATATGAATTACTGTATGAAACCTATATACACACACTCGGAGGTTATAGCTACTGTTTACAGCTATATGTACTTCTAACGTCACTCTTTTTCAATATGGCGTCTATCTGACTGTCATATGTCTTATGCGAAGATGTATGAGTGTCAATGAACCGAAAGTGGTATGACAGGATCGGGACAAATTGGGGTCCGTGATCTCTGCCTTCTCCTGTACAGGGAATCAGGCATGATGTGTGTGTGTATAATATATAACACCCACGCTAACATATACATTAAAATATTATGAAATTTTAAAAGCTTAAAAGCTTTCCACGTGTTATCCAGCGCATTCAGACTCTTTAAAATCAATATTCTAGTTCGCTATTTATAGAGTTTATGCACGAGAATATTTCTATGTATGAAACATTCTACGGCCACCTAGAACCCACGTGTAGACCAGATAGTCAGTACTCAATGTGACAGGTAAGCCATGTCGCCATTTACAAGCACTAACTATTACCTGTTTGGGGCAATAGGTAGGTTTCCTTAAGATATTTTCCCTCACCGTAGTATTCGACACCGTAGCATTTCGTTAATGTATTTTTGTTACGAAGATATTAATAAAATTCATTTCCATTAATACATGCACTAGCGGGATTAGAACCTATAGCCACTGATACAGAGTCAAGTCCCAAACAACTTAGCTTACGACGAAATGGTCGAGAACGCGTTTGTCTTTATGTCTATGAAATATTTTTATTATTTACAAGAGGCACATAACAAAAATCTCAGAAACATGCACTTCCCCACTTTTCTTTTGAAGGGAAGTTAGAGGGTTACGTGTCCATTATCAATTATCCCTTGCAGGATTTGCAATTGAGTGGTAATGATTCAAGTATTAAATAAATATCGCTTTATGGGACAGATGGTAAACCGTGTAGCCATTAGAATCACTATTTATTGTATGGGAGAATGTTTAGCACTGTAGTTACTGGATTTTTCATAGATAGATTTTCTTAATAACTTAATTTCCATTGGTTCCCCGACGGGAATAGAACCCCGAACCTGCTGATTCAGAGTCAAGGACCTACACTGAAAAAAAAACACATACATACACATCACGCCTGATTCCCTGTAGAGGGGTAGGCAGAGATCACGGATGCCCATTTGACCCGATCCTGACATACCACTTTCCCTTCATTGACACATTCATACATCTTCTTATACACACTCGGCGGTTATTGGTGCTCCTAACGTCACCCTTTTTCAATATAGCGTCTATTTGACTGTCATATGTCTTATATACACATAATAGTGTAATTTCAACAATGCGCATACGTATACAACTTTTGTGCAAATAAGCCTTTTTTCGAACTGTAAACTACTCTTGGAGTTAAATGAAAAAAGTTTCACTTACATCCCTCTCATTGTTTTTAGTTTCCAAGTTAATCAACTGGAGTGATGAAGTAGAAATGGTTTGTTCGAGATTAAATAACTAACTAAACTTACGTACATAAGACTCCCGTTTTATCCCTTTGGGGGTAAGCAAACGCCCTAACACCGTTTTGAAAAGCTTAACCACAAATAATATAATTACTAGGCGTAACGAATAGTATGGTTGATTGCTAAGCCGATTTAAACAAAGCTTAACGCATAGTCTCAATAGTATTTTCAGTTGGAACTATACAATATAATATATTTTATTTGTTTATAGAAGTGCTGGTACGTACTTAAGGGTTTGTCGGAATATCAGCGTTGGCAGTGTGAATTTCACACAATCAACATTAGCTGAGACAAATCCTATTCACACTTGCGCGGGGTTGCCATGTGCGCTTGGTTCCATAAATGTAAATTATTATAAAATTAATTCTTTTCTCTATTTGTGTATATGTATTACTCCGTCTAGTGTGAATAAAAGGAATTTTATTTTATTTAACGCATAAACTGAGTGTTATAAAATATATTTAGTTGTATTTTCTGTAGGTGTAAGCTTCAATTTACCACAATTCATATTTCGATTCTCTTTGGTAGTTTAAGTTATACTATTGAAATGACATCTGGATCAACGATGTAGTGTATACAATTATTTAATTTAGTAAATTTAATGTTATTAACTTAAATCTCTTGTATACATATATGTTTGTAGACCATAATAAAATAAAATTAAGTCTTCGTTCTTATACATAGATTCCTTTCACCTCAGCTCCTAACAAGCCGATTTACAAAACTAGCAATGGATCGGTAAATCCATAGAAAATCAAAATAAAATCGTATGGTTATTGTGCTTCCGGTTAATGGTAATTAATGTGGCGAATACACTGTCAACTTGAATGACGATTTTTGGTGTTTGTATGTATACAAATATAATATCTATTTGAAAGAAACTGTCAAATATGTAACAATCAATTAGAACGAAAAACGTGTTTCAATGTACTAACAATGTTAATAACATAAGTAAAGGCGCCATATTCGGTATATTTATAAACATTTTACATAAGTTTTTCTCATTTTCAGTAAATTAGAGTATATACTCGATTTGCGTCAGTAACAATGTTCCTACAAACATTTTCCTTATCAACCCGCCTTTAAAAATGATCTCATCGGTATTCGTATTAATACTTTTGTTATGAAACATATTAGTCACAGGATATATTCTTTACATGCATACATACTCGTCGATTACAGGTAGGTTTAAAGCATTGCGAATTGTACTTACGTAAAAATAGTGCTTATTATCTTCTTTATATTCCGTGCAAATCTGGAACGTAAAAAGAAGAACTAGCTGCCGTTCTTCCCGGCATATCGTAGGAGGCAACTAAGGGACTAGGGGTATATGGAATCTATTGAGCAATAGGCTAGCAACCTGTCACCAATATTCTATACGACATCTTAACCCCAACATATGCTAACAATCCCTTTCGGGATATACAGGTCCGTGGACACATGAAAACATCTCCTTGGTCACTCATTAGCATGAATATTTGGGTTATGATGTTATATAAACCATTGGTGACAGGTTGCTAGCCTATCGCCCAATAGATTCCATTTACCCTTAGTCTCTTACTAGCCTCCTACGACATGCCGCGATAAACGGCAGCTAGTTGGCATTCTTTTTTTGTCTTAGTGTCCAAATTACGTTTCGTTCTTCAGTGGATATGAGTATCTCAATTTCTATACCAAACTACGGTACATATAAGGTTTCTAGTTCAAAAAATATGATCGACGAAAGGTCATATCAACTGTAGCCTTAATACTACTTCCGTTTGTGGTGAAATATGATATGAAACCTATAAAAATTGGGTGAACACCCAAATAAATAGTGAATATTTGTGAGAGGTAGTTCTGAGTGATAGTTAGTGCTTATAAAGGGCCTCAAGGCTTACCACCTGTCACATTGAGTACTGACTATCTGGTCAACTCGTGGGTTCGAGGTGGCATAGAATACGACCTTCGCAAATACGGAGATTAACCTCTGACTACCCCGCGAGGGTTAAAGGTCGTGAACGCGTTTATCTTTTTGTTTTGTCTTTATTTGTGAGCGACTTAATTATAGTAACTTGTTCTCAGGAGAATTAGATAAAAAACTGAGGAGTATATGGTACGATTGGACGATGGCATAGCAACTTGTCAGTGATGCTCTTATTAACACCAACATAACCCTAACTATCATAATGCTAAAGATAACCAAGGCGTTATCACTACATAGTATAAAACAAAGTAGCTTTCTCTGTCCCTATGTCCCTTTGTATGGTTAAATCTTTGAAACTACGCAACGGATTTTGATGCGGTTTTTTTTAATAAATAGAGTGATTCAAGAGGAAGGTTTATATGTATAATAATCATTAAATAGTGGAGTAGGCTATATTTTATACCCGTGCAAAGCCGGAGCGGGTCACTATATATATATATATATATATATATATATATATATATATATATATATATAGCTCTGTTGGCAGTGGGCACTCAACTTCTGTTTACCCCGAAAGGCTTATACGCTTGTCAATTCATATGTAAGTCGATTACTTAGTATGTGAACGTGCCGTGTATGTGTAAAGTATGTGTTGTCCTCGAAACGTAGCGATTCGCACAATGGCCTGGGTTCGATTCCCGCGCAACCTCAGACGTGATTGGAATCGGCTCGCACCCACGATACGAGAGCGATTCTACTAAATGACAGGCAATATACTTTATTTTATCCTCGAAATTCTTATATACTTGACCAGCTTTCATGCTTGATCATATTTCCTTAGCACAGCATTATAAAACACGAAAATAATTTAATCAACACGTGCTTTGTAAACCATATTCAATGACGTCGATAATATATTAAGCCTTAGCACTCACTCAGTGAACGAATAATATTATACAAGTAATTTTATTCATTGAAAGAGAATAATATATATATTTCACAACCTCTGTGATCCACACGGTTAAACACATTTGAACGCTTATCAAGGAAAACTAGGTTTGAACCCCGGTGGAGGCAGAGTTTAGAACTACGCTTTTGTTCTTCTTTCCAATGTGATCGTTGATTATATATGTATTTATCTAGATACAACAAGTATATGTTACGTAAATATACGTTGACTAGTACCCTTAAGACGGGTCTTAAATGTACTTCGCAAGGGGCTAAGGCATTAGGTGTAGTATCCTAAATATTGTTATGTTATGTACGCTTTTACAAACTAATCCCTTTTAGGTACTACTTATTCTAAATAGTTAGTAATCAGAAGAGCATACATTCAAGAGCGGCTGTTTTAAAATTACACTATGTACACGGTGATTTAATGTAATTTTCGGCAAGAACTGCGTTGTGGTACTGCGGTCTATATTACTACATATCACTCATTAATCATTCCTCATAACGGTTCATTTTCCTCAGTTTGGATATTATACTATGTTTCACGATCAAATCCCAAATATTAACAAATAGCAGAATCAACCAACAACAAGTATAATGAACAATAGCAGCAGAATGGCATGTGTTTCCCGTAAACTTAGTCCCGAGTACCCGCAACTAACAAGCGGAAATGTCCATCAACTACGTTCAGAGAAGGAAATACGCTTTCCTACAAATAGGTTTGTAACACATACACTCACGTCCTTTAATACCTTTCGGTGTGGACGAAACCTTGAAGAGAGAGACTCACAGGTCACTTTTTAGCATGAATATTGGGGTTGTGATGTATATGGAAGTTGTTGACAGGTTACCATAGCAACGCCTCATAGATTTCAATGACCCTTAGTACCTTAGTCGCCTCCTACGACATGCCGGGAAGAACGGTAGTTAGTAGTTAAGCATTCTTTTTTCGTTTTACACTAGCCCCTTGTTAGTATTTTTAATTATATACTTTCTTGTATTGTGTATGTTTTTGAACCTGTGAATAAACGTTTTTATCATTAGTATATAAATTCTATTCAAGCATATACGCTGCTAGTCTTCTCTAATCCAGTGCCAGATCCGCACAGCGCATAATCTCAGTCATTTTACTTTCCTCTCGTACGTCGACAATTTTACCATCTATTTTCAATATTAAACAGGCAACAAACTTAGTAGGGCTTAAGTTAAAGGCTAAAGCGATTTAGACAAAAAGACAAACGCGTTAACGATCATTAACCCTTGCGGGGTAGTCAGTGGTTCAGGTGTCCATCTCCGCATTGCTAAGGTAGTAATTCTATAGCCACCTCGAACCTACGTGTTGACCAGATAGTCAGTACTCAATGTGACAGGTAAGCCATGTCGCTTTTTACAAGCACTAACTATTACCTGTTCGGGGAACAGGTAGGTATCCTCACGATGTTTTTCCTCACCGTAGTATTAATTATTAAAGCGTTTTATTAAAAATTATAAATATATCCTCACGTTCTTTCATCTCTTTTCTGACAGAACCTCGGATACATGGAGCGAAGGAATATGAGCAGGGTTACTTAAAGCATTTATAGAGCCAGGTTTGAAGGTAGGGTTGGACGTACGCCACGTAGAACTAATACGGATCAAATTGAAGACATTATTATCGAGCACCGTGAAAAACAAAAAGAGAATGAATAAGTACGTTAATAGATGCAAGTTAGGCAAGAGGTACTTATCAGAACAAAACAAATAGCTTTTGCTTATACTCTTAGAGAGGAGCGAATAATATGCATACATACATATATACACATCAGGCCTGATTCCTTGTAGTGGAGTAGGCTGAAATCACGGATCCCTTTTTGTCCCGATCCTGACAAACCACTTTCGCGAAAAATATTTATGTAATAAAGTCGCTGTTTCCCATCGTATATACCACAGGCTAATATCTGTAGCTACATGTGCATTCTTCCATACAATTGGCTTCCATTAACTGTCACTACACAGTGTGTATGTATGTATGTGTGTATGTAACGGCAATCTCCCTTTGATTGTAGCTTTGTCTATGTGAAAACGTTTTACTCACGTTGATATGAGGTTTTCCAATATAATAAGGGACTTATAGGCTTTCGATCGAAATAGAAAGGCTTAAATATAATGCATTGTCAACGATGGTTAAATGGGGTATAGGAAACCTAGTAACATATATATCTATATATAATATAACATAAGTACTCGTCACACACATTTCATGGAGTTGTAGGCAGGCTGGCAAATCACTTCATCTTCATCAAAATACTGGCATCGCTTCATTGTTATCCATACACAGTCAGCAGTTATAGGTACTTTAAACGTCCCCCTTTTTGACCTTAAAGGCCCTTGTCTGTTGATTACCTCAAAATGAAATATATGAGTTGCACTAAATGGAATTACACATCACTACTGCTGCGAAACCTGCATATTGCATCGAATAGACAATAGTCAGTCCCTGTTGAGACAAAGTGCACCACCTATCACGTTGGGTAAAACAGAAGAGGGAAAAGGTATATTTGGTACAAAACGAACTTAATAAAGACTATACGTTAGTTGTTATTGAAGCTACTAACTACCCTGGAAACAATATCAGTCGTACATATGTACTCTGTTTAAGCTAAATCTAATAGCAATATGGTTTAAGTATGCAAATAAATATTTATTGCCCATCGTATTACTAATACACTTTGCGTGACCTTAACTATTTAGTACTCTGGTCGTAATTCTATTGGATTTTTCCTTAGAGACAATGTACTTAGGTCAAATATCGTATTAAATCCTAAACAGTTCCTAAAGGGGTATTTATGACTATTAAGGCTTTATGAAAGAACCTATTTAGTAAAATAGATTACTTTAATTTACTTTATATACTCTAGAATGCGACATGCTCATTAAAGATATAAACTTACAAACAATACCGGGGAGTCTTCCGAATATTTTTTTAACAATTAGTTAGGAATTTTTTGTGACTAATTAATATAAAATGTTTGTTTATTGTTAATTATCACAAATGGACACGACTATTATCTTTTAAAAAGTACTTAATGATTCTAGAAATCCACTTCCGAAATCGTATCGTATTTTGTAGCTATGTTAACTCCCTTAAATGTGTTGTGTTGGGGTAATATGTACAGATGATGACTATCATCCTTTACTGAAGCAGGTTTCTTCAGAAAATTCAGTTGAAATTTCCCTTTTTTATTCAGAAAGGATAGGTTAGCAACCTGTCATCAATATTCTATACCAAAAAGATATTACTTCCCGCTTTCTGTACATCACAAAAGGCAATAGAAAGGGGATTTATATTATTTACATTTTATAATAATGATATGGTTTTTTTAGCCAATACCATGTCTATATGTGAATATTTATATGTATGTTTCTTCCCAATACATTTACATGTATATTCGACAACCATTTACCACCAAATGTGAATAAAAATGGTTTTGTAGGGTGACATACTAACATTTTTATATGACATTCTTTTTGTACGATGATAGACTAAGATCTATTTGAATATACCTTGCGTGACAGTATGTCCTATCTATATAACCTAAAACCAATACTGAAAGTCTGAATCCGATATAACATGAGCTAACACGCAATCTTATATTTTCTACATGTTAACTTTAGTAAGGGTAAGTTACCTTAACTTATTTCCAGTGTTATAAATAAAAATATCATGAAATTGTCTTGCTTTATCGATTTGTTAGATTTGTTCAACATACAAATATACATTCGCCTCATTTAGTCATTTTCGGGTGGATATAATCTCAGAGATATAACATACACATCAATAATCACATAAAAGTGAACACATACTCAATTAAAATAACCAGCATAATTTATCCCTCATTCACTTTTTACAAATATATACATACATACACACCACGCCTGTTAGTTACCCTAGAGAGGTAGGCAGAGATCATGAATCTCTATATGCATCGAGTTTTTTTGTATATCTATATCATTATATCATTGATTTCGTTATATTTAAGTTTCAAATCAATTCGAAACTATTCATAAGATTCTATACAAACTAGCTAAAGTTTTAAAATGAGGCTAAAAAGCAAGCAAACTTAATCAATGCCTTTAAAATGCGGTCATCGAGAAACGTGTCAGGTGTTGATCGGATAAAAATAGAATGATAAAGAAGAGATGCACCTTCCCTAGGGATAAAAGTTTAAAGGTCACGCTTCGATATTTTATGAAGATGAATTATAACAGATTGTTTTATGGTGAAATAGGTTGAATATTTAAGGGTCAGAGTTCAATTCCCATTTCGTAAACTTTACAATTGAAAATGTGAGTATAAAAAAAATTGAGAACTTTTTCGTAGATTTATTCTGATATGAAAAAAAATAAGAAACTATAAGACATACGCAGATATGTTCTTAGGAACCATGTCAGCGTTTTTGAGAAACAGAAAAACTACATTGAATTATGAAAGCCAATTTTCCAGAATGTTCCATCAATCCAGATTTTTTCTTTTTATCAAAATCGGTGACATGGTTCCTAAGAACAAATCTTCGTATGGTATAGTTTCAGACTTTCCCATACTGAATTTGAATGCGCCACCCAGTATAATCCCTAACACCCACACATACATATATAAAGCTTAGAATCTGTCGTCAAGAGTGGAAGGCTCTCCACATATCTTCCAGAAGATTCAATGGTACTTGAAATCAATACTCTATTCCCCAGTAAATAGAGCTTATTTACCTTTGAAGATGGTTCCTAATCCAGATAGCCATCGATTTGTCTATTATTGAATGAAATAAAAAGTGAAATTTCATTTCAAAAATTCTTTCAGGTAGCAGTGATTTTATTGCTTTTGATTCATCTATTAAGAACAAAATTAAACGGTAAATTATCTTTTAAAAAAAGATACGATTTATATTCAATTAATGTTTGTCTTCTTTTTAGTGGGTCCTGTGCTAGTTTGGGACGTAAAAAGAATGCTAACTAGCTGCCGTTCTTCCCGACATGCCGTAGGAGGCGACTAAGGGACTAGGGGTAAATAGAATCTATTGGGCGATGGGCTAGGAATCTGTCACCAATGACTCATTATGAGATCGCAACCTCTCTAATCCTAGGTTATATTATATGACGTAAATGTAAGTAGTTATATGTATGTAGTGTGGGTTTGATTAATATGTAAGCATCTGCCTTATTAATACTGAATATTACCTTATTATTTTTCAGTTATGATTTGTCAACTCTTCATCTATTGCTAAAAATTAAACGTAGCCTCAAGATAGGTTACGTATGTATTGACTGCGATTGTCACAACGTACACAATGCATACAGGGAATTTCCCTCAAATATGAACTTTGCTCTTCAACAAACACGTTTTCCTAATCAAGGAAGATCTCTTTTAGAGGAAAACTTTTGCACTAAATGTCGTTTAGATTACGGGAAACTTATGCTCATACTTTTTTCTTAGGTAAAGTTTAAGGCCATACATGCGGGTTTTACCATAGTTTTCATACATTGAAAAACCAACATTAAATTGTTGTCTTTTATGTAAACATACGTAAGGTAATAAGTTCGCGTGCACTCTTCCGCAATTGCGGAGTAAATGGTTTATTACTTTCAACCGTTTTTCCAAAGCAACGTGACAGAAAATATTCCGCTGTATACATACTTAATAGATTGACGAAAGGAATATATGTGGGTGAAATGGAAAGGCCGTTACGTAGGGATCGGCCCAATAAGACATATGACAGTAAGATTGAAATTGAAAAAGGGTGGCATTAGAAAGATATATAACCGCCGAAAGTGTATGAGTGTCAATGAAGCGAAAATGGTTTGTCAGGATCGGGATAGATAGGGATCCGTGATATCTGCCTACCGCTCTACTGGGAAACGGGTGTGATGGACAGATGCTGACTATATACTGAAAAAGGAATAGGTTTTTCACAATATTTTCTTTCACCTCGGAAAAATTTTTCTTAGACAGACAACCTTAAAACTGATGCATTTTCTGTGTTGTACATATTGTTGCCGAAAATTACATTTCCTTTACTGCATGCTCGGGGATCGAACTATTTCGATAACTATTACACACACATTTAGATATCTAGATTCCCAACCATAAACTTGCCAAGCAAAACCCCTACTAAGTAACTCTACTGAACTACATATGTCAGACAGAACTTTTAACGTCCCGTCTAGCAAATAAGAATATCAAGTAAATAAACTTATAGAGTTAATAATACAAGTATATACCTCTATAAGCAATAATCAAGTGAAGTTATACAATTATTTATTGACCTCACGTAGGGTCACGAGTGAGATGTCATTATGTAAATGGATGCTAATTACAGCGATAGAGGTTATTAATATGAAATTTCGCATTTTATCACTTCCTTAGGAAATTGACTTGTTATTGCGATGCACAACATATGTATATAAATAACAAACACATATGTAATCATAATAAACTATAGTTGTTATATACATACATATGTTCACGTGCTTTAATCCCTTTCGATGCAGGCAGGGCCTTGGAGATATAAAAATAACTCCCAGGTCACTCTTTACCAGAAATATTGGGGTAGAGATGTTATAATAGAAGATTAGTGATAGCTTGCTAGCTCATCGCCCAATAGAGTCACCCCTAGTACCTTAGTCGCCTCCTACGACATGTCATGAAGAACGGCAGCTAGTTATAATTCTTTTTACGTCCAATCCAGCGCGGAACTAGAGATTAGTGAATTCTATTTAACAATATACACTTAATTTAAAACTACAGAGATAGAAACACGAATCTCTGAACATGTCGCAAGGGAGGTCGAAATGAGTATCATAAATTACTCAGCTTATTATACCCATTACTTCTCGTTCATACAATATGATACTCATTAGTATGTCTCAGTTACAACACACGTGCATAGACGCGTGATATCTTATTATTATGATACTTATTGTTACTTGGATTCTACATCATACTAACATACATGCTTAGTTCTCTAAGGGTTAAACAGAAAAGGTTCCAAAGAAATTAGCGTTAAAGGTAGAGATTCAGGAATGTTACAGATAGTCAATCGTCCAGAAATATCGAAGAAAACCCCTAAACATTTCGTCACATCTTACAAAATGCCGAGAAGTAGCTGGTTACATTCAGTTTAAATCGCGAATTAAATAAATAACTTAATTTAAATTTACTTTAGAATAACAATAACCTACCCAAAAATGGTTGATGTTAAGTCTTAAGGACCTGACCTGATCCTGACCATTATTCGACATAGGATATAGACAAGACAAAATTACAAGGATGAACACCCGAACTTCGAACTAACAAGGGTTGAAGTTTATGAAAGGATTTGTTTTATTTTTTGTTAAAAGACAGGTCGCTTTTCCACAAGATAAGAATGAGTATCAATGTTTTGCGTATATTACTGTCACGTTAGGTGCTAAGTGAGTGTACCACTTAGATATACCGCAATTTAGGAAATGGAAACGAGAACTTGTAATTACTGTGCAAAGGCGAGGCTTTGAGAACGACAGGGAAGCAGACATTCAAAGCTGACACATACATTCTTGCTTACCTTTGTTATAACTATCAGGTTTGTGTTAGCATTAATATAGGTTTATTAGTGTCAAGATTTTTGAATCAAATTCTATCTTTAACCCTTGTCTCTTAGTCACCTTTTACTACACGTCAGATATAAAGACAGTCGTATTACGTAATAGCAGAAGTCGTATAATTCTAAAAAGTACTCGACTATTTCCTACAATTCTAAACTTAATTACTTACCGATAATAAATGTCCAGTAATAGATTGGACTTTCTCCGATCGTTGTGTATTTCCGGTTAGGTTTTCCACGTCCGTCAAACCCAAGGCTTCGGTGACGACTGAAGGCTATGTTACACGAAGGCTGTCTCCCACCCTCTATGTTTCAGTGTCTATAATACCCTTTGGGGGTTATTCAGGAACGTTCCTTAAACCCACTTTGGTTTGGATGTGTGTGGTATTAGAAATTTATTTCGCAAGTTCGATATCATTAATAGGTTAGTATAATAGGTTGTGAGGTTGGTTTGTACTTGTAAATTTAGGAAGAAAAGAGTATACTGGTACGGTTAGTTTTAAATAATCACGATATCAGTTGCTATGTAAAATCATCAACCTAACTTACGACTAGATGCATAACAGGACAGGAGCGGTTGGTGACGTCTCACGAAGGCCCTCTGTACCACTGGGCTACCATAGAATGACAACAACAACGACAAAGATGCATATTTCATTCATTTACATTTTAGGCTAGATACACAACACATGTTTTTTATCCGCAATGTGTTTGGAACTGTACGTAATTGTAATTCAAGTTGTGTATTGAGTTCAGTCTTAAAAATGATTGATTGCCGAATGCTCAAACTAAATATGTTACTAAAACTAAACTCCTAAGTCCAGACTAGAGAACGTTTATGAATACATCTATCAATCCCACTGTATGCGTAGTTAATTGAATAATCGCTGAAATAGCTCCTTTACAACTACTTAGCTATAAATATTTACGTTCAAATCGGCTAATTTGAAAATTTACCTACACGATGCTGATCGGGGACTTAGAAAGGTACAGAAAATAATTCAATGAACGGAGTATTATGTTGATGCGTGAATAGTTATAACTAACTTTACTAAACAGTCATATGGTCAAGCAAGGTAGAAACTCCCTATAACATATAATGTAATATACCAATAACCTAATTAATAAACATTTATGACTAACGTAGACTTAAACAACCTAAAATGCCTTCGAACGTTCTAAGATGGACACTCAAGCCTCTGACTATTCCGCTTCAATAAAAATAGAGTTTGTACACACAAGTCGTGAAGCGTATGTGGACTAACAATAAATAGAGATCGCGCCACATACGGTGGCAGTTGGAGGCGTCGCCACAGTCGCGTAATTCAGTGTTACCAGTAAACACGCCAAAACTAGCACTCACTGTGCCATACGGCTCGAAACATTATAGGTTTCATTTGTAACGATCTTTGGTTGCAGAGCTATAAACTCAAATAAAACAAATTAATATATCAAAGTCAAAATATGTTTATTATACTATTTCAAACATGATTAATAATTAACGGGACTTATCCTTCTTATTATATATTACATATATTATGTGTTCCTTCACTCTGTCCGCAATAGACCGTTTAGTCTGTTCGACATAGGATTTCCCACAGCTGCAATCAATCTTATACACACCCTTATATCTTATATCATGAGTATAAATCGCGAATCTCTTAAAACTATTATTTCAAACATGGCACTGAGCATTGTCTTTACATATTTTTTACCGAGGTTAGATCAGCGGAGACCCTAGCTTGGAGAAGAACTAACAAGAAACTCCGGAAATCAATTTATTATAATCACCCTTAACAAACATAAAAATTACAAAGAGTGGGCAAAAAACACAACGCTGGTAATACTAAATTTACTTTTCATACAAAATAACACGCAATGGCGGAAACGTCAAATTTAGTTCCAAGTTTGGCTACTGCCACCGTATGTGGCGGGTACTCTAAGTAAGTCGTAAATATGATCCCGCCACATAAGGTGGCAGTTGGAGGCGTCGCCACAGTCGCGTAATTCAGTGTTACCAGTAAACACGCCAAAACTAGCACTCACTGTGCCATACGGCTCGATACATTATAGGTTTCATTTGTAACGGTCTTTGGTTGCAGAGCTATAAACTCAAATAAAACAAATTAATATATCAAAGTCAAAATATGTTTATTAAACTATTTCAAACATGATTAATATTTAACGGGACTTATCCTTCTTATTATATATGTATTACATATATTATGTGTTCCTTCACTCTGTCCGCAACAGACCGTTTAGTGTGTTCGACGTAGGATTTCCCACAGCTGCAATCAATCTTATACACACCCTTATATCTTATATCATGAGTATAAATCGCGAATCTCTTAAAACTATTATTTCAAACATGGCACTGAGCATTGTCTTTACATATTTTTTACCGAGGTTAGATCAGCGGAGACCCTAGCTTGCAGAAGAACTAACAAGAAACTCAGGAAATCAATTTATTATAATCACCCTTAACAAACATAAAAATTACAAAGAGTGGGCAAAAAACACAACGCTGGTAATACTAAATTTACCTTTCATACAAAATAACACGCAATGGCGGTAACGTCAAATTTAGTTCCAAGTTTGGCTACTGCCACCTTATGTGGCGGGATCTCTACATAGATTTTTTGAAGTATCTTTGAACCATAGACTAGCAAATGTACAAATATTCCTATTCTACATATCTATGGAACATCATTGTATCGTCTTCAATCCAAGTCCAATATTATATGAGTTTGCATGCATACATTCTGAATATTCTAGTTGTATTGCATTTCGCAGTTTAATTAGATTGGCACAGAAATTATTGCATTCCTTACCAGTTACGTAATAAAGAAATTGTTCTGTGTTCTGTCGTCATATGCTCGAATTAGCATATATTAGTATTCCTTGTTAGTTTGGGACGTAAGGGTATGTTATTAGCTGCCTTTATTGACGACCTCCGTGGCGCGATCGGTAAGACACCAGCTGATCGTGGAGTCCCGGGTTCAATTCCCAGTGGAGACAGAGTTAAGAACTACGCTTTTCTAATGCTTTCCAGTTTGGTCGTTGATTATATATGCTATATACATATGTATTTATCTATATATAATATGTATACATTTCTTAAATAT
Source organism: Leucoptera coffeella (assembly GCA_030578115.1). NCBI lineage: Eukaryota > Metazoa > Arthropoda > Insecta > Lepidoptera > Lyonetiidae > Leucoptera > Leucoptera coffeella. The sequence continues at coordinate 78,219 of JAMBLF010000532.1, forward strand.
ACGTTGACTAGTACTCTTAACACAAGTCTTAAATGTACTTACCAAGGAGCTAGTTCAATTGGTGTAATAATGTCCAAATATTATTATTATTCTTCCATATAAAAGAATTTTAACTAGCTATCAATCTTCATGGCAAGTCGGTAAAGGCTAAGAAGAAAATAGTAAGTGGAATCTTTAGTACCTACGTTGGGCTGGCAACCTGTTACCATTGTTCCATATGGCATCACAACCCCAATATTCATACTAAAATGTTCTCATGGATATATTATGGTCTCTCCAAGGCTCTGTCCGCCCCAAAAGGTATTTATTTATTATTAAGGTCCTATGTCCCTAGATGGCAGAGGGCATCCACAGTGCTTCGCCATCTCGATCGGTCTTGGGCTTCGCGCTTGACTTCATTCCACGTCCTTTCAATGGCCGCCGCTTCTGCGATGATCGACCGCCGCCAGGATTGCTTAGGTATTAAAGGACATTTATGTATATGAAATCTGTTTCGGTTTCGGTTCGATTTCCGGTGGAGGCAGAGTTCAGAAATACGCTTTTTTTCTGCATTCCAATCTGGTCGTTGAGTATATATGCTATATATGTATTTATCTATATATAACAAGTATATATTTCTTAAATTTAAGTTGACTAAATACCCTTAACACAAATCTTAAATGTACTTAGCATGGGGCTAGTTCAATAGGTGTAATGAAGTCCAAATATTATTATTACTAAGTAAAAAATAATGTGCCTTTATAGAAGTATAGGAAATAAGTAATGCCAGTACCGAACGCAGCATAATTAAGTTCCCTTGAAGTAATTCATAGCACGTTTTATGTATTGATTTTCTTTTCCCTAGGGCTCCTAATTATAGCTGGGTTTTTTACTGTCCTGAGCTGATATGGGTATTAAATAGCATGAAAATAGTTGTATATCTTCTCGACACGTCGTTAGAGGTGACTTTAATGGGTATAATGTAGTTATTGATAAAGATAATATAATAAAAATAATCTTTATTAACCAAAAAACAAGTATCCAATAGGTTTACAGTAATTATAACTAAGCATACGAAAAAAAAACATGATAACCTTTTAAAATCTCCATGATGTGCACTGTTGCCCATTAAAGGTAATCCTGGGCTATAGGCAACAGTAACAGATGAAACATTACCAGAATTTGAAGCCTTTGAGATTTATAAAATACAGTACCGATATAATTAAAGAAAAGAGATATTGATGGAGCGAATAGATGAAAGGAGTATGACGAAAGGAATTTACAAAGCCAAAGTGGAAGGTAGAGTTGGACGGGGTAGGCCGCGTAGGACGTATACAGATCAAATTAGAGGCATTCTTCTCAATGCGGGTGTGCGTAGCGTGAAGAACAGAAGAGCATGTATGAGAAGGTTAATGCGTGTGAGTGAAGCAAGGAGATTTGTTACGATATTTCAAGGTGGCGAAGGTAATCTCTACCTTTCCCGTTAGCGAAGTAGATACGAGTATGTACATAATATATATGTTATTAGTGTGTATGGAATAAATACTATTTTTTAAAATTTTCAATACCCATACTCTCAACATGCAACAAACGCGTTCAGGACCATTAACATTTGCGGGGTAGTCAGAGATTCAAGTTTCCATCTCCGCAATTGCGAAGGTAGTAATTGTATGGCCACCTCGAATCCACGTGTTGACCAGATAGTCAGTACTCAATGTGTATATATATGTTCAAAATAGAACACAAGAACCCACCTCTACCCCCAATTAAAAGTTTAAAACGTAGTTCTGCACTCTACCACTAGATGTCACTAATTGAGTTAATTGCATAAAAACAGTGCCAGGCAATTACTGTAATGGGAGAGAGACTTATGACCTCACGTCTTTCCTTATGATGCCAATTAGGATTAAAAACATAAATAAACCTGCTTAATATTTCGGGGAGGAAAGAGGTTTGGAAACATATCTCAGTTATTTTTACCTTACCCAAGTACGAATAACTTTGAATTTGTTACAATAGTATTAACCTCCATAGTAATACCACAGTAAATATAATACTATAAAATTGACTTATGATATATAGAAGTGTATGAACTTCTAAAATGGATATAAGGTAAATGAGAACTAGTATCAATACATACTCGTGCATACGAATCCTCATGAAATAGATACATACGCATTCACGACCGTACAACCATTTCGTTGTAGTCAGAGGTTGAAGATCCACAATCCACTAAGTTGGTTTTTTGTGACGGTAGATCGGTTTGGATCACATATTCCCATTTTTCCTTATCCTGGCAAACCACTTTCTCATACACACTCGATTGTTATAGATACTTTTAACAAACACAATAAATCAATAGAAAGATCACGCTCGATTTTCTGTATAGGGGTAGGCAGAGATCAGAGATCCCCCATCTGTCCTGTTCCTGACAAACCACTTTACCTTCATTGACACACATACACAATCAGCGATTTTAGGTACTTCTTACGTCAACCTTTTTCAATATGGTGTCTATCTAACAGTCATATGTCTTATTGGGCCGGCCGAACGTAATATTGATAAGAATACATATACATATTTGAAAGTAATTGAATTAAAAATAAAAGATTATGTAACACACAATCTAAATATAGCATTTTGGCGAAACGACGATACATACACGTTATGCTTCATTGGATAATAACAGTGGAAACGGACTTTTATCTCATGATTGCCGAGATCCTGTTTCTACTAAACAGACCTATATTTAGAATTCTATACTTAGAAACGTTCCGTGCTAGTCTGGGACGTAAAAAGAATGCTAACTAGCTGCCGTTCTTCCCGGCAAGTGGTAGGGGCCACTAAGGGATTAGGGGTAAATAGGATCAATTGGGCGATAGACTAGCATCCAGTCACCAATTTTTCATTATGATATCGCAACCACATTATTATGCTTAAAAGTGACCTAGGAGATTATATCTTCGAGGTTCTGTCAACCCCGACAACAATACGTAACTGTTTCATAACTTTTACGGGATTTTCCAAGAACATTTTGCACGTAATTTTCTCGAGAAAATTATAAATTACCATCTGGATTGTGTTATATCACTCATGTTTCGCGCATGATGAAAATTTCCATGAAATTCTCGAATTAGAATTGTGTTTAGGGAGGATTCTTTTTATACTCAGACGATAATTGTAGCGCGTATTAATCAGTTGAAAATTTACGGTGAAGATCTAGGTTTGTAAACAAGTAAGTACCTACTATTTTTGAGAGACTGTAACTAGAAAAAGGGACTTATTTCCGTATATTATTATACATAGTAGCGGCTGTAGCCCAGTGGGTAAGAACTCGGACCTCGTATGAGAAAGTTCCTAGGTTCGAATCCCAACTCTGGCATGTACCAATGAATGAAATTTAAATATGTATTTTTCATTTACGTACATAATTTACAGTCGCTAACGGTGAGGGAAAACATCGTGAGGAAACCTGCCTATCCCTTAGGATAGGTAATAGTCAGTGCCTATATACGGCGATACGGTTCACTACCTATCACGTTGGGTGCTGTCTACCTAGTGATACGCGGGCTTTGAATTACCCATACCTAACATGCCTTTGAAATTTCGGAGATGGGCATTCAAGCCTCTGACTACACCGCCATAATAAAAAAAGGGAGTGTGTATACACAAGTCGTGAAGCGTATGTTTTTTATTATACATATATAGTATATTGTATAAACAAAGTATTACCTTTACTACCCGACGTTTCGGCCATGTTGCAATGACTATGGTCACAGATCTAAAAAATAAGTCCCGTTTTATTGTATAATTAATACCTACTACTTAGTGCATTTAATGAAATGGAATCGTATAATAAATAATAATAATTTTTAATAATGTTTGGTTTTGTTATACAGATTAATGTAATGAAACCTACATGACGGGGTGACAATCGAAATTCTTATCATGTCAGAAACTAGGAGCATAAAACCTTTTTGTCTTATAAATTCAAGTAGGTAGTTTTATTCAGTAAGTTATCAACTCCCCGCCCAATAACTAGTCTAATAAACCTTTTTAGATATCCCAACAAAGTGAAAAACTTTACTATATATTATTTACTATATATTTATATTATAGCTACATATAATTAGATGTACAGGAACTAGGAATGGACTAGTCTATGGAATCTATTGGCCGATGGGCTAGCAACTTAGCACCAATGTTCCATTATGAAATCACAACCCCAATATTCATGCTATAAAAAGAGATTAGCTAGGAGATATTATATCCATCACGAAAGCGATTAAAGGACGTGAATTTTAATGTATATAAGTAAGATGACATGAATAAGCAATAACGTGAAAAACTACACGTGTACATACATAAACCTTTTACTGTTTACAATTTGTAAATGTAAATTTAAAATTAATAACAACCGCGATGAAAGGCCGCCATTTTAACAATTTCTTTTTTTATTTTCCTTTTACGACCAAGGACAATGTCTCTTCAAAACAAGTTTTTTAATTTTAAATTATAATCATTTGCATGCGAAAATTGTTTCCGAGAAATATGCTCAGTTTTTACGCTAGTCTGGGACTTTAAGGATAGTAATATACTCATGTCCTCATCCTAGCGCATCAGCATAGCTGTGCAACGGGGAAATGCCACCAGCCTTCTTGGGACACTTCCTACCACTGATAGTGATTTGGCAGATATATTTTATTTGTAAATTAATAACCTTTAAGTTTTTTTTTATAATTATTAGTTTATTTTAATCTTTATTTATTTAGTATTAATAATTTGATCTATTACTTCATGTAAATATTGAATAAAAATACTTTAGTTAATTAGTGAACGACTAATAAAGAATTTGGGGTCACCCAAAATTCCACATGAAACATTTCTATAATTTAAAAAACATGTCAATAATCCCGTTCTAATCTGCAACGTACAAATAGAGATAACTACCGTACTTTCCGGCATGTCGTAGAAGGCGACTAGGGGTAAACTGAATTCCAACCCAATATTTATGCTAAAAAGGGACTAGGAGATATCATAACTCCGAAGTCCTGTCCACCCCGAAAGGGTTTGAAAGACGTGAATACGTATTTTATTATACGTATACGTATTTTTTAATGTGATTACGATAAATACTCGTATAATGCGAATTACACTAACCTTTATTCGTTTGGGTTTATGACTATAATTGTTATGATAAAAGTGGAAATACTTGTACATTCATCAAATATTTAATTATATCAATCCATGCTGACGATGTCGAAGTTACTGTTTGCTAATTTATTCCCCATCATAAGTTCATTTACTTCCTACCAAGTCTACTTATTTCCAAGTTCCTTCATTATAATTTTAATATCTTTAAATAAGTTTGCATAAACAAATGAAATACCCACACATAATTACAATTTTGTCGCCATTGTAAACAAAATAAACATATTAGCAGAAATGCATTGACAATTTTCCACTCATAAATTACGAATCAGACAAAAGACTGACATAAAATGCTAATAAATCTTCGCGTTGAAATAATCACTAAGAGCATAATTATTATTTACAAGCCACGTTTAGCTAAAGCCTTGAACCGAACTTGAACCCTTTCGGTCAGCTGTCGCCAGAGGTCATTGGAGTGACATCTAAAGGGTCTTTTTGCACGTTGATACATTTATAGCTTTTTTATTTTACTAACATGCATATAGCATAGTATATTCTCCTTGTCCCTAGGACGCAAACAATGTTAACATGCTTCTTCCCGGCATGTCGTAGGATACATAAGTATGTAATTCTTAAATAGAACCTATAATAGAGCTCGTTTGGGGCGTAAAAAGAATACTAACTAGATGCCAATGGAATCTGTTGTGCGATGGGGGAGCACCCTGTCACCAATGTTCTAAATGACATGACAACCCTAATATTCATGTTAAAGTGACCTAGGAGATCATTTCTCCGAGGCTCTGTCCACGGAATTTAAGAACGTGAATATATATGTCTGTATAGTCATTTTTTCGTTACTTATTGTGAGGAATTAATGTCCATATATGTAGGTTTCAGTTGCAGCACGTAACTCACTATTAAACAGCTACTAGAAAGACATAAATAAGTGGTTGGCAGAAAAATAACTAGAATTTTCCATGACCTCGCTTAGATAAACACTAGATTATGCCAAAGGACCATATTTGCATTGATTATGTGCACAATTGCAAGATGCACGCTCCGGCATATATTTGCAGAGCTGCACTGGAATTATCGTTGTACTAGCTCTTTTGTCGGGCATCACTCGTGCCATACTGTATAATTATGTTCCTCATAAATAAACAACTATGAGGCGACTAAGGGACTAGCAGTCAATTTATTGGACGATAAGTTAGAAACATGCTATATTACTGCTATCACCATCATAATAATATAAAACACTTTATTCACAAAGACACTAGATCAACAACGACACAAACAAAAGTGGTTACTCCAAAGTGATATAAGAATACTATAGTAGTAGTTATGCTGAAGATGAACGAGAATGTCGACGAGATTTTGTCCATTGAAATAAATGACCACAGGAGTTCACACATTCGTCCATCATGTTTCTTCTGAAAGTATGATATTATATCTACCTAAAAGCAATCGGAAAATGCAGGCCCTAGATATTCTCCATAGATATTCTTTTTACATTTTCCCAATTTACGATGTACATCCTCTGTGGTAAAGAAAATATATAATGCATTGGAAAACATGGGTATTCTTCTGCACAATATTCGGCAGTCGTACACAGCAACATGGAACTCCTGTCATGTTTTGTTCTTATTATTGGGTGAACATTTTTCATGTGTCCAGACCACAAATACGAAGTACTGACTGACAGTTGATCAATACATTAGCCATTTTGAAAAATATCGCAGACAATTATAGCTTACTGTCGAATCCCACTTGGCTAGGGGCCCATAAGGATTTACTACATCCATTAAATACTAACCAAGGCTTCAAGGAATATATTCTTTTTTTTTTCTTGGATAGTCAGACAAACAGACAAACATTTTCACGATCAATTCTCGTATAAGACCTACGTAACGAGAGTAAGCTAAGAAGGAATTCATGCTTATTTATTGTATTAAATCATTGTGCAAAATTAAGTACGAAAATTACATCATACAAGACAAGATGTTATTAAGTGCCCTGGAGCCTTTGTCCACTAATGCTTTTTGCAAAATAGCAGTTCAATATCAGTGATAGTGTGAAGTTGGTAGTGAATTAGCAAAAGTAACCAATATCGCCATTTTTTAAGCGAAATTTGACACTTTTGCAGATTTCAATGGTAAAATTTGGCACTTTTGGTCATTTTTACCAACTTCACACTATTACTGATCTGATATTGAACTGCGTTTGTACTAAAACGCATTAGTGGACTAAGGCCCCTGTTTTAAACATGAATGTGAATAGAATACCTAACGCGTGCCTTTCTGTTACATATGTCATAAAAGCTAAATATAACTTACGGCGTGATGAGCTAGCAACTGGTGACAATTGATGATTGTCAATTTACTATCATTTATATGCCAACAATGTAAGTTTATACTACTCCAGAGTCTGTCCATCCCTACCGAGTTTATGTACGTATACTTGAGTTTTACTTGCATGTACTTGTGTCTAAATAAACACTTCACGTGTGAAAAGTCAAGAGCGTATTACCTGTCCACGTGTTTTCTTGTAATATGACACTTAATAGAGTTATTATAAACATACAAACATCTTATGTTCATAAGGTTAAAATATATGTGGACAGGACAAAAGAAACAAAATATTTTTTGCTACATTGTCATATTCATATACACTTCCTTTAATCCTTGGTTGGGTAGACTGAATTTAGGAGATAATTTTACTTAGGTCACTTTTTAGCATGATGAAAGAAGGGTTACGAAAGGAATATATAAATCCAAACAGTAGAGTTGGACGCGGTAGGCCGCGTAGAACATATACCGATTAATTTGGAGGCATTCTTCTCAAGGCGTGTGTACGCAGCGTGAAGAGCAGAAGAGCATGTATGAAAAGGTTAATGGGTGTGCGTGAAGCAAGAGAGATGTGATGAGTGTCAGGATCGTTCCAGGTGGCTATTGATCGTCTGCCTGTCCCCTTGGAGACGTAGAGGCGTGAATACGAGTATAATTACGTAAGTGTGTAATGTTATATGTGATATTAACACAATTCTATTCAGCTTTAACACATATATGCACACGTCTTTCAATCCTTTTATATTTCTTTGTAAACTTCTTAATTACTTACAGCTTATCTATCACCATCGTTTTGGCATTGTTATAGAATTATTAGCTTATACTAGTCCATCGCTCTTTAGATGCCATTGCCCCTTTTGTCGCTTAGAAGCTTCCTATGTCACGCCTCAGGCCCAAGTCCACTAATACTTTTTGCAAAATATCATTTCAATATCAGATCAGTAATAGAGTGAAATTTGTAGTGGATTGGCAAGTGTGACAAATTTCGCCATTTTTAAAGCGATATTTGACACTTTTCATGATATCAATGATGAAATATGACACTTTTGCTAATCCACGACCAATTTCACACTATTATTGATCTGATATTGAACTGCGTTTATACTAAAACACATTAGTAGACTTGGGTCCTTGGATGTACGGCAGCTAGTTAGCATTCTTTTTACGTCCCAGACTAGCACGGTACCAAGCACTACCCTTACAAATAGCTAATCTTGAGGGTGAACAAATCAATACGAATAGGTTATTCAGTGAAGGTTTTATAGGAAAGTGGAGTGTGTCAGGGACATTATATCTCATTCATAAGGCTATTTATTGGGCCAAGGGAGTAGTAAATTATTAAAATTAGGGTCACAGGTATCGTTATTGTTGGGGATGTTAATGGGAAGGGAATTAACTGTTTTTCTTCTGGGATTGTCGTAGGAAGCAACTATGGGAAATAGGGCATTGAACGATGAGAATTTGGCACCAATTTATATTATTAATTTATATAAATATATTATATTGCTGAACAGTTTGTTTGTTTGTTTGCTAATATCTGGAAGTACTGGTTAGAATTGAAAAATTATTTATGTGTTGTATAGAGGATTTATCAAGGAAGATTTTAGGCAATATACCATGACGCTGCTTTAAGAGACAAGAAACAGTGGAAAATGTAAAAAAGGACTTTTTTTCTCCTTTACAATTATTTCGTGTGCACTTAGGAACGTTCAACCAAAAACAAGTTATTTTTCTAGATTAATCATGCTTAAAATAACTATAGGTATAATAAAAAATACACCGATACAGAGTCAAGCCTCAAAAAACTGAGCTAAGTCGAATTTTATGTTACCAATGTTCTAAAATAACATAACGCCAAATACATTAAAATATATATGTGATTATTCCAAAATGAAAAGGCGAAATACGCACCGGCCCTTGAGTCCCCGCTGGACACCACCAAACGGGAAGCGACATCCTTTACGAACGACTTCGTTCTCGGACCCCATAGGCCCAGGGTCTCCACAGCAAAAGGTACAAAGGTGGTAATGTTACTCAGTGGTAATACCGCTGTACTTTCGCTGCTTGAACGTCTTAAAATTATTAATTTAATTATTAAACTGAGCTCCTATTATACTGTCAGTGAGTCAGTTAAAAATTATGCAGCAATAACTGAGTTAATTATGTCACTCTACACATACTCGTAAACTACATTTTCAGTATTCATGCATTTTTGTTCCATTTACTTGTGCACAGAAGCTAATTGTTTTATCATGTTTACATTAAGAAGCACGCTTCGTCGCACATAAAACATTTCAACAATTGCCTGTTTACTCACAAAATAATGTTACGTAAATTATACTACTAGTTCAAGATATTTCTACCTAATTTAAGTAAAATGAAATTGTTACATTGTTTTTGAATTTATACTTAAACTGTAGTTATAAGATTTAGGAGTTTTAATTATTTACTTGTTGTAAAATAGTACCCTCAGAAAATTCACCAAAAACAGCGGAATCAGTTTTTGGTGAATTTCTCCACAATGGCTGCGTGCACAATTTTTTTTTTACCATACACAATTATACGACGTCATACACTAAATTTCTGCATAATTAAAATCTTTAAATTCAACAACATTCCGCTGCGCGAACGCACACATGTCAGCATAGTTCTATGTGGCATCACAATCCCAATCCCAATATCCAAGCTAAAAAGTGACTAAGGAGATATTATTGTGCCTCCGCGATACTTACCACCCCGAAAGGGACTAAAGATCTTGAATGTATGTGTGGTTCTGGTCAGCAGGGTGCACCATGGCCAGGTGAAGTTAACGTTAGGGACGTTAGGGTCGTGAGGCTATTGATGGTGATGAGTCTCTCTATACACTCTAAACGTAGTGTAGGACGCCCTCTGACAGGTTTACCGAAGACCTAACTGACGGTCACAAAATGCTGTAGACTAAATAATTGATAAAAATATTTAAGTATAATGTATTATTAATCACGTGACAGACACAAAAACTATTTTATTTCCATTTTTACACAGGAGAAAAACTATTTTCTGTTTACTTTTGGTCGTATGTTTGTTTTGACTTCTTTGGTTTCTTCAAAATGACATCATCGTTACATTTTGTTTTGCAAACACTAAATCGACTAAAACGTTGTAACATTAACACTGTAATGTATGTGTGAGGCAGGTAACCCTGGGTTTTTGCTCCGATGAAATTCTGAGGTCAATGTTCTATAATTACCCGTACCTAATTGCAGTTTTTTAACAAAACGTTGATGTAGAATATATTGCCCCATATAAACAGTAACATACCATTTACATTTATGTAAAAAAATTACAACTTTGTTTTGACTGAACATAGTTATATCAAGAGCTAGTTACTATCCATACAGACATATATACATTCACGACCTTATATTTTGTCCCTTTAGGGTGGGCAGAGATATAAGTATATCCTAGGTTGCTTCACCGCGATGGGGTTATGTTAACATATGGAACATTGGTACAGGTTACTAACCCATTGCCCAATAGATTCCATTTAGATGGAAGTCTCTAGATGGGTGCATCCAGATACTAGGAAGTGATCATTAACTTCGGGGATCAAACGAGAACCACAGTATGAATGGGGCTGCCGCCGTTGTTTGATATGCACAATAAAACAACTGTATTTTGGAGACTTTTTATTTAGCTTATATTAAGATAAAGGCTTAGATCCTTGATGGATACAACATCTGTAACAAAGAGAAAAACAATCTTTACAAATAAAGTTTACAATATTATAATTAAATTTGATGATGATCTGAATTCTAAACTTATTCTAGAATTTAATATATACCTTGCCTTCAACTCAAGGCGTAATACATGCACATTTACAACAAACAACAGCCATAACACAATCCCTTGTGATATAAATGTTATAACTACTGTCTTGACTATGCTGAATCTCAGAACTCTATGACTCATGAACCCTTTGGGAGTGAACAGAATTTCAGAGACAATAATATCTACTAGTAACCTTTAGCAAGAATATTGGGCTTGCACTGACACATGAAATATTGGTGACAAGCTGCTAGCCCATCGCCCAATAGATTCCATTTATCCCTAGTCCCTTAGTCGCTTTTCACATACCAGGAAGACTAGAGAATGACAAAAAGTGTTTAGTTTATACATCACTCAACATTATCTGTAAGTGACAGTTAGATAGACATAATTCTTATGTCTTTTCAGAACACTATTGAACTAACAATTACATACATTCATACACATCACACCCATTCCCCTGCAGAATGGTAGGTAGACATCATAGATCCCCATCTCTCCTGATCCTGACACATTGTTTGCTTCATTGACAGATACCTTCTCAAACACATTCAGCGGGTATAGCTACTTCCAACATCACCCTTTTACAGTGAAGTCTATCTGTAAGCCTACATTTGCGAAATGCACCAAATACTACAGTGATGAAGCTTAACTGTCCCTAAACAAGTAATAGTGCTTGTAAATGGCAACACGGATTACCACCTTTCACATTAAGTACTGACTATCAACACGTGGGTTCAAGGCGCCCATGCAATCGCGGGTATGGAAACCTGAACCTTAACCCCGCAAGGGTTAATGGTCACAAACTCATCCTTATCTCTCCAAAATAGCCGCAATGACTCACCACACGTATCCTATGGCCCATGGCCTGCGCGGGCAGGTTGCTCTTGAAGTGCGCTCTGACGGAGCCCGAGTTGCCGTGGGTGCGGGTCACCTTGCCCCAGATGGCGCGCAGCTTGGTCTTCTTGCCACGGGGACCTCCGGGAATTGGTGTCCTGGAATGCAAAATTTAGTTTAAATATAAAAAATAAAAAAATCCATTTATTCACACGCACTAGACGCAGTAATACATATACACAAATAGAGAAAAGAATTAATTATATAATAATTTACATTTAAAAATATGAGGCTATAGTTGTTTCTACACCTATAATATACACCCATTGCATTGCACTAAAGAGTTTCTTGGCATTTCTTTTTTACAAATGCCAATCAATAGGTAATGCCATTAGGTTTATTTTTAATTATTGAGATTTTTCTGTTTTTTATTAAGATTTTTAATTTGTTAGGACTATTTTTAACAATAATTTTTCAGGTGAAAATGTTTTATAAAAAATAAACTTGACTTTCAAACAATAAGTGATATTTACGATCCTTATATTGAACAAAAAACATTTCATTTAATTGTCAACCATTAATAAACTACATATGAGAAAAGCTTGGTATGGTAACATGCATGCGCATTCAAAACCATAGAAACCTTTTAGGTTAGACAGAAATTCAGTGTCCACCATCAACTAAGTGTTGGGATGGTTGATTGACTAACATCATAAACTCACATCATATCATACTTCATACCAATCTAGATTGTTAGGACAGTTTGTTTACACAAGCAACAATTTTTTTTGCAGATAGTCAGAAGTTTGGATATTTATTCCTTTATTTAAAAACAGGTGATTTATAACCTTTATAAAAACCATATACATAATTGTACTGTATACACACAATACTGAATTACAAATAGACATAATCATCCACTTCCTTTAACTCTTGCAGGAGTAGTCAGGGTTCAAGAAACAATTTAGCTTTTGCTAATTGTATGTTTAGCTCTTGAATCTACTTATAAAAAACAATTTACCTTTTCTTGGCTTTGTAAACATAAACGCAGCGTTTGCCTGTGTAGAAGATCGCGTCTTCTTTGCTCTTTGCTCCTTCAACCTGAAATTGACAGTTACTTGTTGAGTAAATGGTTTCCTAGTATATGTAACTTTGATTTCTTGAGACAATATCAGTATAATATGTTGTCCACATATATAGTTCAGGTTTCAAATGTCTTTAAGCATCATTTAGAGTTATTTTCCTAGTCAGTTGTTCACATAAGATCTAATGTAACAGATTATAAATATCTAGACCATTTTTATAAAGCAAAGCTGTGTAGAGATATGCTTACTGTGTTTCAGATAATTGTAATTGAGTACATCAGTAACTATAATCAATGAACGTTTAATATCAAAAACAAAAACATTGTCTATGTATGATTGAATCAAAATATAAAAATTATAATAATCATCCAATTAGACCAATTCAACTACAATTAATTACCTATGACTAATTAAATCTATCTAAGGATATAGAGAACTAAGGTCAGTTGTAAAAAAAAACAAATATTCTACGGAACACTAAAGCACTAACAATAAAACTACTAAAAAATTCAGAAGTAACCTAAATTAACTTCGATATGAATAAGTGAAAAACATGCTTACTTTCAGGAGAGCTGTGTTTTCATGTTGGTTACGGAGACCACGTTTGTAGCCTGTGAATACAGCCTTAGCATACAGTCTTCCGTGGCGAGGCTTGGAAGATACTTTGCGAACAACTTTCGCTGGTTCAGCGGGCGCAGCCGGAGCAGCCTTAGCGGCTTTTTCCTTTGGCGCCTTAGCTTTGGGGGCTTTCGCCTTAGGTGCACTCGCTGGAGCGTCAGCCATTCCTAAAAACACAGATTCTTCTTAGAAAACGAATCACCTTTTAGGTTATGTTGACAACCTACAATACAATAAAATCCAAGATAATCTGAGTAATAGCATATAAACACTACAAATTTCTACAGAACTTATAATTCGTATTTCATTCTAAAAGAGATTCTCATATTATTTCACTAAAAAACACCGTATTTTCATAAAATTAAAACAAAATAGCACACACTAACCGAAGTCTTTTGTGGAAAAGGAGGATTTTCAGATTTCAATACATACATTTAACGTCAAACCAATGTCAGTGCTGGCTCTAGTGACAGTTACAGTCTGGCTAACGAAAGTAGATACTGAAAAAGCGCGGCAAATTTAAAATATATTAGCATTGCAACCCTAAAATAAAAAGGAAAGTCGTAACAACTCACTTTGATACTTTGACATTTATTTTTATTTTACTAGTGGATAGAGTACCCGCCACATAAGGTGGCAGTAGCCAAACTTGGAACTAAATTTGACGTTTCCGCCATTGCGTGTTATTTTGTATGAAAGGTAAATTTAGTATTACCAGCGTTGTGTTTTTTGCCCACTCTTTGTAATTTTTATGTTTGTTAAGGGTGATTATAATAAATTGATTTCTGGAGTTTCTTGTTAGTTCTTCTCCAAGGGTCTCCGCTGAACTTCTTCTTCTCAATCGTTACGCTCTTATCAGAGCGGTCGTGGTCTTCATGACGTGGCATCTTGAGCAGCCGAAATGGTTGGTGAACTAACCTCGGTAAAAATATGTAAAGACAATGCTCAGTGCCATGTTTGAAAGAGTTTTTTTACATACATACATACACATCACGCCTGATTCCCTGTAGAGGGGTAGGCAGAGATCACGGATCCCCATTTGTCCCGATCCTGACAGACCACTTTCGCTTCATTGACATTCATACATTCTCTAATACACTCTCGGCGGTTATAGGTACTCCTAACGTCACCTTTTTTCAATATAGCGTCTATCTGACTGTTACATATATGTCTTATTAGGCCGGCCCCTACGTAACCGCCCTTCCACTTCACTCATATATATTTCTTTTGTCAATATATAGTTTTTTTAATTTGTACTTAGATCATAAAATAACTTTCAAAGAGAGCTTATGATAGGGCCTATTTTGAATAAAAATATTATGATTTTTGACTTTGATATATTAATTTGTTTTATTTGAGTTTATAGCTCTGCAACCAAAGATCGTTACAAATGAAACCTCAATATAATGTATCGAGCCGTATGGCACAGTGAGTGCTAGTTTTGGCGTGTTTACTGGCAACACTGGATTACGCGACTGTGGCGACGCCTCCAACTGCCACCTTATGTGGCGGGTACTCTACTTGCAATTTTGTCCGCGTTATGACGTGATTAAAAGTAGCTTATATAACTTGTTATCTCTTTATTAACTCCATACCAAACATTACACGGATACGACACTCCATTGTAGCGTATTAAAGAAACAAAAAGAACAAACAAAAAATAACTTATACGAATAATGTACTTACTTAATTAAAACAAGAAAATATCAAGACATTTTACGCAAGTCAACCTAACCTAACTTTACGCAAGTCAACCATAAAGAAACATCAACAACACGCCAACTTCGGCGTCAGAAATAGGAATACCATACACTAATTCTGATTTTACCAAATTTTTCGGAAAATAGACACAAATTAATTTTTTTTTAAATAAAATTGTTAAGTTTTTGCCTACCTAATTAGTTAATACATAGTGTACCTAATTACTTAAGCTATTTATTAGACCAACGTAAGGCTTACTGTAGCTCTTGAAATAATCCAACACGTAGATACCAAACTTATTTTCGATTAACACAATTTTAGCAGACGTACGAATTTTTAAAACTCATTTTATAAAATGTTCAAAATGAGTTTGTTTTAAAAATGCCTTTTTGTAATTACTTGTTCCTAAGTACTTTCTACTTCAAATACCCCAAATTGTAGGGTAAATATCCGATGGTAGGAACACTTTAGTGTTGTCATATAAAAAGTTTGCAAAATTATCCAGTATCTACTTTCGTTAGCCAGACTATAATCGCAAAGATATACTAAAGATGTGTATAAACTATCATAATACACGATGTGAAAAAAGAAATAATATGAATTGTCTGCTTTTCGTTATTATCTAGTCGAAAATATAATTTAGGTCTAGTTGTAATCTCGAAATACTAAAATTGTTCTTACTTCAGTTGTAATAATTGTATTCAGTATTTGTAGACTTTGATGGATTTACCACTTGTAACATTGGATTGGGTCGTTTAATAAAAGAATATATGAGTTAATTAAATAAGGTTCTTCAATGTCAATATGTTGCTCATTGAAATCTTTAACTACCCGAAAGAATAAACGTATTTAATATATTTCATTTGAACTTTTGAATAATGGTAAAATTATTTATAACATAAGTTTCATTTATGCAAAACTACTTCTTCATCGAATTTACAATAATTGTTTGCCAAAATACTAACTTTCATATGATGATTATCTAAGGTATACTTAAATAAAATAAACAAATAATAAAAAAAACTTACAATCCGCCATTTGTGATTGTGTCCCGCACGTAGAACGTGCGATTTTTACTTTGGTGAGTTGAAATCTATAATTTTCTGTTTAATCTCATACATAAAGCTGTTAAATACGATGTATAAGTGAATTAATCTTTGTTACCTTGTAGTTATAATATATATTTTTACAGAGAAAGTGGTTCTAAAATGAACTTAACCTATTTAATTTATTTCAGTCCTTAAATTTCACCTGAAGTCCCTACACACTACAAGATGGGTAGGGAGGACAAAGCTACCTGGAAAGCCAAGTTCTTCAACAAGCTGGTCGTAAGTATTGCACACATGTTGTCTATCAACCAAAAAGAACTAAAGTCTCATTCCACTTAGATTGTTTTCATGTATGCTTATAGTTCAATTACTTCATTTAGATGTTTAAAATCATGTCTGTTCTAATACCTAGCCATTACTTGTGACTAGTGTTTCGCTTTCAGACTAAAGAATAACTTCAAATTTATCCTGGTGTTTTCTTGCCTTACGTGGTGATTGCATCGGCATTTTGAAGGCACATTTCTATTCCAAAACTTCTTATTGACCACCAATTAAATATACAAAGCTCAACCTAGCTGATACTTATTCCGTATCTTTATCATTTCAGCAACTTCTGGACGAGTATCCCAAATGTTTCATCGTGGGTGCTGACAATGTCGGTTCCAAGCAGATGCAGCAGATCCGCATGTCCCTGCGTGGCCACGCCATCGTCCTCATGGGCAAGAACACCATGATGCGCAAGGCCATCAAGGGGCACCTGGAGACCAACCCTGCGCTGGAGAAACTGCTACCTCACATCAAGGGGAATGTCGGCTTTGTCTTCACCCGTGGAGACCTTGTTGAGGTTGGTATTGCTTTATCTTACTACACAATAAAGACTTAATATTTAGTAGGAATAGAGGTCTATTATTGCAGATGCACAATCTAACTACAATGCAGTATAAGATGATGCAATGATCTTTATGTAAATAATATTATGTTTTGTAAAATAGTTTTAAAACCAATAATTTGATTCAGTATTGTAATTTCTAATCAAACCACAGAATTAGTGACTATGACAATAAAATTACAAAGTGAACAATGTGTGATTCCATTATATCCGTAGGTTCGTGACAAGCTTCTTGAGAACAAGGTGCGTGCTCCAGCTCGTGCCGGAGCCCTGGCTCCCCTGTCCGTCATCATCCCTGCCCAGAACACTGGTTTGGGTCCCGAGAAGACTTCTTTCTTCCAGGCTCTGTCCATTCCAACCAAGATTTCCAAGGGTAAGAAATATTACTATATTTTTTATTTATTACACTTCAACATATGGTTAATGGTTGTAAACAATTTAATGAGACTGGAATAATCTCAAATAAATAATAGTTTAGGAATGTTATTGATGTCTGTTCTAATACTTCGGCATTTATATTGTGCCTAAAGTTTCGCTTTCAGACAAAATTATTATCTTCAAATTTATCCTAGTGTATCACACTCCTCAGTATGGAATTTGCACTGGCATTTTGAAGTAACAACCTATTTCAGCTTTTCATACTATGTAGTATTCAATATACACAAAACAACTACAATCAGTGATAGGTAGTGCAACAAAACTGATTATTATTTTTCATCAGGTACCATTGAAATCATCAACGATGTGCACATCTTGAAGCCTGGTGACAAGGTGGGCGCTTCTGAAGCTACCCTTCTGAACATGTTGAACATCTCTCCCTTCTCATACGGTCTTGTCGTAGAGCAGGTACGTGCGTTTTTACTATTTTATACATTAAAACATAAATATGTGAAGACAAAATATTGTAATGATAAAATTACATTTATCAACTCATTACTCAAACAGTCCAAAGTGTTGAGTACAGAATGTAAATAACAATTTCGTTCTGATAATTTACCTTTGGTAAAGTATAGTTACCTGCTGATTATTTTGTGCTAACATAATGTTAGTAATCAGATCAGCAAGCCAACAATTACACCTTAAAATTCTACAATGTTCTTAAAAGTCTTAATTCTATTGAAGTGGCTAAATTACATGTTTGTTTTTAATTTTAATAGGTGTACGACTCTGGTACCATCTTTGCTCCTGGCATCTTGGACATCAAGCCTGAGGATCTCCGTGCTAAGTTCCTGGAGGGAGTGGCCAATGTGGCTTCTCTGTCTCTGGCCATGGGCTACCCAACCATCGCCTCTGCTCCTCACTCCATTGCCAATGGATTCAAGAACCTCTTGGCCATCGCTGCCGTCACCGAGGTTGAGTTCAAGGAGGCTGAGACCATCAAGGAGTACATCAAGGTAATATGAAATGATTGATTTTGTAAATGTTTACTCAGTTGGAAAAGTTCTGCTAGTTCATAGTTGTAAAACGCATATACTATAGATTTTAGATCTATTTGCCTTCAAAACTGATTACAGTGAACCCCCGGTAGTCCGACAATCATTTTGCAGGGCAGTGTCGAACTATCGAATTTGTCGGATTGTAGAGTACTGCCTAAGACCCCTTATAGTCCGATTTTTTTTTACAAAAGAGTAAGTACCTTGTAATCCGACAAATTATAGATCCAATGATGATTCTTTATAGTAAAACCATATAATGTACTATGAAGTACAAATCATACTTCATTATGTACATATGTCAAATTTAGTCAATTAAACAACACAATAGAGAGCTTACGTTTTATCATAAAATTAACGTCATTAATGCTATAAAACAAAAAATATGCAATAACTTTACGTTAGGAAATAAAAACTAAGTCAAATTCAAACTAAGCAATCGGAATCAAAACAATAACCTACGCGTCGAGCACAATAATGATTACCCGTACAAGTTGTAACTTGTTCAATCATGCATTAGCGAAATTATCAAAAAAATATTCAATATGTATGTAAATAATAGACCATGTCGGATTACAGGGGGTGCCGGACTAGACAGGGGCCGGATTACCGGGGGTCCACTGTATTCGCAATCCTGGTAAAACTGTATCACCCTGCCCTTTATGTAAACTAGTCTTATCAACAATTGTTTTTATAAGTATATAGCTAGACTCAAAGCTGTATTTTGTAATGTTTGTCCAGGGCCCATCCAAATTACGATATTTGTAATCAAAACTATTTTCTAATGTAACTATATTACTCCAGGACCCATCTAAGTTCGCCGCCGTGGCCGCTGCTGCAGCCCCGGCCGCCGCCGCTGGTGGAGACAAGAAAGAGGAGAAAAAGGAAGAAAAGAAGGAGGAGTCCGAGAGCGAGGATGACGACATGGGCTTCGGGCTCTTTGACTAAGGGACATTTTGCCACTATCAAGCACTGGCCACTTGTGACATCCTTTATACAAATATTGAATGTCATAAGTGGAACGTAATGCCACCGCCCGGGTCTGGACTACCTAATGGCGGTTGAATGTTATGTTCGTGCTTGTAGACAATAAATGAACCTATGAGAATAGTTACTTTTTTATTTATAAAACTCATACACACTTATTCAATATTGTTGACAAAATAATGTTAGGGACAAATAAAATGAAAGTATGTAATATTAAGTTCACAACATTATTTAATTTATTGTAGATACAATCATCACGTTAACAATGAAACAAAGAACCTGTTTGATAATGATGACATTTTACCTTACAAATATACATTACGAATGTTTCTTTATGCTTACTCACCAACCATAGGAAGCGTTAGATTAAAATTCCTTGTTAGCATAACATAACCTACGCTTCACGACTTTTGTATACACACTCTTTTTTATTATGGCGGGGTAGTCAGAGGCTTGAATGTCCATCTCCGAATTTCGAAGGTATGTTAGGTAAGGGTCATTCGAAGCTCGCGTATCATTAGATAGACAGCACCCAACGTGATAGGTAGTGAACCGTATCGTATGAGGGATAGGCAGTTTTCCTAACGATGTTTTCCCTCACCGTTACCGACTGTATTCGGATAGAGTCGGGATTCGAACCTATAGTGTATTCGCGTTACGAAAATAGTGACGTCATAATATTCAGACGTTAAACTGGCCAATGAGACGTGAGTGAATGAGAAAACAGTCACATTGACCAATCGCAGACAACCGTTGTCACGTCTCATTGGTCAAATCGTTTGGGTAATGATGACGTCACTATTTTCTTAACGCGATTACACTATAGGATCTTTCTCATACGAAGTCCGAGGTCTTACCCACTGGGCTACAGCCGCTTCAATGTTAGTTACACTCATATATGATTGTATGTTGATAATAGGCTTGTGTCCACTAAAAAATAATAGGTCATGTTGTAATATATATAACTTCATTATTATGTATAGAAGTAAATACAATTATTTATTTATTATAAAAATGTAAGATTATTAATATTTTTCATTATTTAAAACCGAAAAATATAAATTTAATCACGTGACAGTGAACGCCAATCAGAGAGCGTGACGTCAGTCAGTGCGTGCGCCATTGTTGTTGTTGACGTTTTAGTAGTAAATACACAAACCCAGTAACAATTATTCGCCGATTTTTGCAAAAAAACTTCTGAATTATCGATATTTCAAAAGGTTGAGATAAATAGCTATGGAGTCCGGATTTAGTAAAGCAAATTCGACTAATCTACCAAAAATTGACGCTGTTATGCTCGGAACATGTTATGGAAATGATATTAGAAGTATCTTCTAGAGATGAACTTGTTGTACAACTTGTATTATATTCATTTAGACACTCTGCAATGGTATCAGTTCTTCGTTTCTTTACAATGTATGGCCGTTCTATGATGCTGCTCATTCGTTTTCTTCTGTCTTCTTGGCACTCAAACTTTGTTGGAATGCAACCTGATTTCATAAGTATCTTTGATACTTTTCCCATGATTTGATATTCCATAAAATTCGTCATATCGTTTGGCATCTAGAAAAATAACAATAACCTGTATTTAACAATGTCCTACAACATAAAATCTCAGATTACATCAGTTAGTACAAAATTAAGTCAGAATGAAAATAGCCTCAAATAATTTAATAGCTACATTTCCAAAGTGTTTTTTTCATTGTAATATAGGTACAGGGACTGGAAAGTCATCTTTGTTTAAATACTTACATCAAAATGATCTTCGCAAAAGTACATTCTTGAATCTACAGACAAAATACGGGCATCATCCCTCCGTGCAAGTTTTAACCACTTTCTCCGTATTTGTTCATTCATGGGAACTCTTACAAACAATTTGTTTGGTGTCATTACACTTGTGCTTTTACACTCAGGCACTACGCAATACTTATAAAACATGGAATTCATTTTTAAATTATTAAATGTAAAAAAAGTATTCACGTTCACGGTTTGTTTTGGTTTGGACGCACTGAATGACGTCATTGAAGACGCCATGACAGTTTAGAGCGTTTTCATGAAATATTCGAACAGGTTTTTTAAAAACCGTAAATAATTATGTTAGTGATTGATTATTGTAGAAATATTAACTTATTTCCGATATATATGTAAGAAAGAAAAGAATGAACCACTAATTACATTTTAGGACACAAGCCTATTATCATGGAAATAAATCTACTGTTAAAACATTTTCACTTATCAAGTAAAAGCTTGAATTCACCATCTTTATCTACACAAAACAGAATATCTGCCTCATCACCAGCTTTCAAAGTAATTTTTGGATTCACCAAGTATGCACAAGCATCTACACAACTATATTTCCTCTTCATACTAATCCAATTACTGTCTTTAAACATTTGCACTTCATACCAACATAACAAGGCGTTTGCTTCTCCATCCCTCACAATATTTACACTTAAAACTTCTGGTTCTAGAACTTCATTCACTGTAGAGACTGTCACAGGTTCAGATAGAGATATATAATTAATATTTTCTATATTTACATGAAGATTTAAAGACACCTGATACTTGTTAATGAATTTGCTTATTTTGTAATCATGAACATTTTTATCATCCACTCTATTTACTATGTCCAACCAAGGACTGTCTACAACTTCAGAGAGTAAGCTTACTTTATATGGTAACACTAGTCCTCCTTTCACAAAATGCTGACTTTTTAGTCTTGCAACCAATCGACTCAGTGTATAGTTAACATCTCCACTTTCTTGTAAAATATTTGAAACTATCAAATGATATTTCTGGCCCTTTATCTTCTGCAGATCATCTAAAATAGTTATTCTAGATAAATCTATGTTATTTACTTGAAAAACTTTCTTTATAAAAACTTCATCACATTCTTTATAGGACTCTTCAAACTTGGTGCAACAAAGGAGGTTCCCTGCACCTTTCTTCATCATAAGTAAACCTAATATTGGAAAAGGACACAAATCTATCACTTTTACTTCACTAACATCAACTAATCTACTTAAATGTTCTACTAAATTATCTACAGCTTGCACCATCATCATTACATATTCTGTATCATTAAGGAATCTCATCATTTTCATTGATACAAACATCCTATCAACTGAGACATCAGGTATAAGAGATAACTTACCTCCAGCACTAGTAAATTTAAACTCAACATTTTGTTTTTCACACACTTCTTTGGGTATAAAATTAGTAAAAACTGCTTGTTGCCAAGCTTTGGCTCTGTTATTATCAAATGGATTTGTTGTCAAGGTACAACCCTCATCTAAATGAAGATTGAACCAGCCAATCACTACATTCAACTCCCCAGTCTTTTCAATCTCAAATGATACATTGTAAGGAGTAGGCGGAGACAACTTCTCTTCTATATCACTGTAGCTATTAAAATCAACCTTGAATAAAGATTCAGGTGCAGTCAAAAACTTAATATCTTTTAACAAGTCCACATCTTCAGTGTCATATGGATCTTCACTCTCACTATAAACTGGGCTTTCCAAATTAAGTAATTTTTGTATTTCAGATAACAGATGCCACTTTCTACTAATATAATCACATTGAGCGCTTACTACAAAGAACTCCGCACTGGCTGGTATGACCTTGCCTTTGGTATCAAGGAAGTTTTTAATAGCATGCAAAAGAGTCTGTAAGCCCCTCTCCCCAAAGAGTCCTGCATCGAATATCTCTGTAACAATCACAGATTTCTTTCCTCCTATGTCTTCTTCACTAAGATTAACAGACATGTCATTGATAAAATTTACATTAAATATTTTATTTTCATCAAAAATATCTTTAGCTAAACCTGCCATTGTTGTTGAACTTTCCACAGAGCAGATATTGAGTGGCTGCCTTTCCTTTGCATACATTGTCAATAGACCAGTGCCAGCCCCAATATCTAGCACTGAGTCCTCTGCAGGTTTAATATTCAAGTGCAATGCTCTTCGATATGTTTCATTACGTATTTGGTCATTCAACATCCGATAATGCCAGCGTTCTACCATTAAGTTCTTGACATTATTGAGATTGTTTTCAGCGGCTGCATAACCACAATCTATGTTTAGAGCTTTTTGAAAATGAGAGCAAGCTTCTGGGTAAAATCCATACCTGTACAAATAGTTACCAATGTCGTTTAGTAAATACGAACTAGTTGGATACACTTGTAACGCTTTTTCAAAGTAAGAAAATACCTCAGCTCCTTTATTTTTACTTTGTAATTTTACTACTTGCCGTAATAAAATACTGCGAAACTCTTCTTCTAAAACGGATTTTGAGTTAGGAAGTTGATTGAGCGCTGACAAATATAAATCAACTGCCTCGGAATAGAAGCCATTGTTAGCGTACTCCCGAGCTACGCTAATTTTGTGAAATGTCGCAGCTTTTTCCATATTACTTGGTCATATTAGTATTTTTCTGTTTCTATTAGAATATAAAAATAATATATGGGAATCCTAACCTAAAACCGGCGAAAAACAATAACTGACAGATAAATTACAGAGTTAGATTTTTATTTTATTTACAAAAGTTCATAATACATCGTTTATTTTATTACTGTACACCATGGTCCACAAACTAGTTCATTTATATCTTTCAAATCACAGATTTTCTTGAAATGCGAGATCCGCGGATGTTTCTTCTTATTTAAGCCTAATTGACCATGACCATTCCATCCAGTAACCCATAACGAAGAGTCAGTCAACATTGCTACAGAATGTCTTGATCCACAAGCTATGTACTTAACGGGAATATCAACAACCTTATCGTTTTCATCGTAAAATTCAACTAATTCTGGTACTCCGCTACTAGCAATATTTTCATTCGATTGTGTTTCATCCTCATTGTTTAACTTTATCCCTAATTGTCCGGATTCATTCCATCCCCACATATAAAGTCCACCGGAGTCACTAAGGGCCATATTATGCCAACCACCTGCCTTTATTGCTACAATCCTTATACCTGCAAGGAGGTCCACTTCTAACGGATAATCTCTATGGGTTAATTCACCATCTCCGAGCTGGCATCTCATCCCGTTACCCCATGTATAAACAGTACCATGTTCTGTTAAGAATATCCCATGTTCGTTGCCATAATCAACATCTATGATTTTGCCTAAACACTTGTCTGTATTAAGGCGATCGGGTAAAATGTAAAGACTGCCATCTGTTGTCAACACACAAACTATGTTATTTTTACATATTAATTTCTTTATACTATTTGCTACTTCCTCATCTTGTTTTGCATTAGTATTTAAAGTCACTTCTTTCCAATTCCAATCATTGAACTCATTGAAACATAATTTCCATATTCTTTTCGTTTGCTTCTCAGCTACTATCAATCTGTAGTCATCTCCACTGATAATAATATTGTCTGAATCGTCTGTATTTTTGACGTCTTTTGGTAAATGTATTTGCACTTTAGAAGAGGTATTTCCAAGCCAAGAGCCAATGAGCCAATAAATATTATTCTTTAGATATATATTATAGGACCAAGTTATGCAAACAGGAACATATGTATCTACATTTAAATCAGTTTTGGCATTCGAAGTACTGACAAGGTCATTTATAATATTTTCTGAATTATTAGGCCATTGCTTGAAATGATTTGCTCCTGCTACACGTATCATGTTTATTAAATTGGATACATCTACAGAAAGTTTTTCACAGCAGCCTTCTGAAATAATTAAAATCACATGTAACAGTTTATTCAATATATTATAACAGCGTAGTGATATAAAAAAGTGTGAAATACGCATGCAAGGCTATCAGTGTCTATCTCAAATTCGGAGTATGCATCTCTTACAATAAGATGAAAGCAGTGAATGATCACATTGAAACAACTAAAACCTTTCGAGTACCTTCAAGTGACCTACATGTGCTATAAATTTCATAAACGGCTATAATAATCACCTACAATGCTAGAAAAGAGTTAATTACGATTATGTTTTAATCTTTAGCTAGAACAGGATGCTAAGACTATAAAGAAACAGAGAGATAATTGAAAAACATGAAATTAGTGTTTAAATCAACGAACGTATGTTACATACTTAAAAAAATACACAGAATTAACAATGAATGTTAAATTGTAAATATGCATCATTATGGTAAGGCGTAACAAGTAACCAAACTGTAAAATAATAAAGGGTTTACCTGAATAAGTTACTAATAGGTTTTAAGAGAATATGTACTCACCGCGTTTATGTGTTCTGACACATATGTAACCGTGATAAGAAATATTATGTTCTTAATTATCAATAATCACAGGAGTTTGCGGTTCATTTTGTCTTCATTATCAAACAAATACTTGCAAAATGTCTTTTTAAAATCTGTGTCGCATAGTGATTGATTTATCTTCTATTATCGCTCATCTCGATGTAGTAATCGATTGATGCTTTGGTTGTGTTGTATGACCAGAAAATAAATATCGATTCAATCTTGGTAACTTACCAGGCTAAGATCGTACACTACTTTATTCGAGCTTTTATGATTACATATAACATTAGCTTTAAAAAATATTTTGTTATATTTCATGTGACTTACGATAATTTTTACTAATTTACTTTTCATTATGTATAATAGTAGGTACATATTATTTGAGCAATAGTATATATATATATATATATATTCACGCTTCTACGTCCCTAACAGGATAGGTAGAGACAATCAATCGCTATATGTAACAATCTCGTTGAATCTTCCTTGCTTCACTAACACCCATTAACCTTTTGATACATGATCTTCTGTTCTTCATGCTACGTATACCCGCTTTGAGAAAAATGACTTTAATTTGATTTGCGTAAGTTCTACGCGGCCTACCCTATCCATTTATCTTTTACTTTGGCTATATAAATTCCTTTCGTAACCCTCTTTACATCCATCCGCTCCATTGGCCAAACCATCTTGACATACCTTTCCCTATTTTCGTCACTACATCTTTTTCACGTTTACGAATTACACTATTCCGTACTTTCTTCTCGAGACTTCATGAAATCGACTGTCATGATTCTTCTCCACCGAGCACTCACGATCATACAGTCATAAGCTTTGTGTGTAACAGCGTTGTGAATAAATAGCCATGACCGTTCTGACACCCACTGATTATATGCACTCGAACTATTATACTATGATTAGTTAGAGTGCACTATAAGCTCCTGCAACCTAAACTCAGATAACACCTTCCAAATTTCCGTCCTTATCACACTATATCAATGAAAGAGCTATACAACTGAAAATCTTTCGCTAGAAAATTATTCCTTGAAATAGTACAATTTATTTTATGATTATTTGCAAGTAATTTATTGAAATGCAAGTTAGTATCAGTTATTTAACTGGATATTCATAATACTTAACGTTATTATATACTCTATTCGTAAAGCATATGTTATGCACATCACTATTGATCTCATGCCGGTGAGTGAGAGATTGTTTGCCGATCGTTCGAAGATTTCTCTGTTATAGAAGAACTGAGTTTTCTTACTATTTTAAGTATAAATAAATTAGTTAATAATCAAAAGAATCAGCATGATGCTACGAGTAACGTAGTTCACGTATCATTCACAGTGAACCGGAAAAATATTATTTTCTCATGATATGAGAGCCATCGGAAATAATCAATATGGCCCTCAAGTTAGGAAAATGCCGACTTTGTCTCAAATTAGGCGACTTCTTTTCCATCTTTTCGATGGACGATACCCTACAATTGGCGGAGATGGTGATGGAATGCGCTAGAATCAAGGTAACAACATTTTATATCTCCTTTCGATTTTAACTTTTTCAACCGATATTAAATTTTCATCTGAATTTATTCTCTACATAGTATATGGAATACAAAATATTCATGCCTGATCATATACGATATAATATCTTATTTAGGGATCCATTATGTCCTATTCTCATTAGGCAAACTTTAATTCTAATTGATTAAGACATGTTATTTCTACAATGTTGTTTGGAACCGTAAACGGTTTCGATAATTAACAACGTGATTAGAATGCTTAATGTCTATCTTTCATTCTTACATGGCTGTAGTCAACTGAGGGACTAGGTGTCAAATTTCTGTATTTTAAACCCAATAGTTTGACCTAAGGGACTGAGAAGATATAATATCCTAGGTTTCTATCCATCCAAAGGACTGAACGGTATGAATATATATCTATGGAGAAGTGGATGTATGTTGTATCATTCACATAATTTATTATTATTATTTATTAAATACACTAGCAGCTCTTCATGTTGATTAGTGTATATCACTGCACTTGAATTTTAATGCTTTAAAATGTTTATCAAGTCTGTTTTTAAAACATAACTGAGGGTGCACTGATCACAGTAATTGTACCAACTCTACAGGTATATGAAGGAGATGGCTTACCTGACAAGATTTGCTCCGAGTGCGTTCAGAAGCTGAGCAGCTCATACATCTTCAAGCAGCAATGTGAGCGGTCTGACCAGGAGCTCAGGCGCAACTATGTGCCACCTCCAGGTAATATATGGCCTATTTACTGTACTATATTCTGGACTGTACAACTTCCGTTAAATACATACACATCACTCGTGATTCCCTGTAGAGGGGTAGCAGAGATCACTGAATGATCTCTGGTACATGAATTTATGGCATAAAGACAGCAATGTTAAGAGATAATATATACATTCATCACGTTATATTGATTGTAGATGGTTAGGCAAAGATCAAGGATCGCCACTTGTCCCAATCATAACAAACCACTTTTGCATCACTGACACTCCTACACCTCATACACACTAGGTGGTTATAGATACTTCTAGCGTCACCCTTTTATAATATGATGTCTATCTGACTGTCATGTTTTATTGGGCCGGCCCAATAAAACATGCCCTTACCATGCCGAAAATAGGTTTTACAAATGCTTAGGTATGAATAATATCATCACACATATAATCTTTGTACTTGATCCATAAATCAATTGGCTTTGATGGGAAGCACGTAGATATGATTATAGAAAACAATGTTTGTATTTGATGAGTGTGTGATGATATTACAGCATCATTGAGAGTTTGATCCCAATGAGCGTCATTTTCTAGCAATTGCAAACGTTGACAGGCTTCTCTGTATGATCCACACAATTCACCATCAACAGTTCGTAAATGTTGGAATGATGTTGGGCCACGTACATTAACTGATAGCAGTCGTAAATAAAAACATTCATCATTGCTCGGATGCACTGAATAAATTCGACCAATCGCATCGGTAGAATGCAAATCTAGGTATCCTGAAACTGGTTTTCCTTGATTCCGTCGTATAAATCTTTTTGAAGATTGATTCCAGGTATAATATTTTGGTATTACTATATAGTATAAAACAAAGTCGCTTTCTCTGTCCCTATCTCCTTTTGTATGCTTAAATCTTTGAAACTACGCGACGGATTTTGATGCGGTTTTTTAATAGACAGCGTGATTCAAGAGGAAGGTTTATAATATGTATAATAACATCCATTAAATAGTGGACTAGGCTATATATTTTATACCCGTGTGAAGCCGGAGCAGGTCGCTAGTTTCAGAATATATAAATTTTTTTGCAATTTCATCATTTTGGCATGTCTCAAATAAACTGGTTATTGTAGTAGATGGTGGCTAAGCAGCTCTTTGCACTGCGTTCTGTGCTGTAAAATACACTCTTTGTCCATTTTCTAAATGTACAGCTAAGTGAACAACAGAAGGGTGTCTCTCATGAATTGGAAATGAAAATATTCGCCAAACTGCTTTGTTACTACTAACATAGCGGCCCATTTGGTATTGGGTAACTATATCAATGGAATTCTCTGCACCAAATCCAATCACAGCCATATCACTTCCTTTGGTTACATATTCACTGAATGGCAAGATTCAACGTTGCTGTGTGCTTTGAATGTCTTTGATATAATGGGTGAATATGGAACAATCCAACGATTATCTATTTCAATATCTTGTTGATGTAATTTGACAATTGTTGATTTTCTATTGTCTGGCGTCGATCGGCGACGATACAATCTATAACCGTCATAACCAGTATTTGTTTCCAATATTAATGTCCGTGGATGTCGTTTTGAACATTTACCATCCATCATGCACGGTGAATTTTGATTTAGAGTTCCACAGGGACCATGTATCATGTTATTGATAACTACCTCATGCAATTCAGGATCTACTTGTACATTAGGGATTTCAGCTGATATCACTGCATCAATTTCATTTGGCCATATCTTTTCAACCAACCAAATCAAAATGTGTGCATGTGGCAATCCTCGTTTCTGCCACTCTGTGAGTGCATCCAGCAGCGTGTCTCACCAAACACATAATGTTTTACGATGAAATCCATTAATGATTTAAACTTTTGTCTAAAGACTCTGGCTGTAATATCATGACGATCAATGGGTGATTGCCGGAATAACTCCTGCTTGATTTCTATCCATTGCGGATTGCATGTAAATGTGATGAACAAATCTGCTGTACCATAATGACGAACATACGACATGGCATCTTGAGCATATTTGTGCATATGCCGAGGGCTTCCGATGTATGTTGCTGGAAGAATAGTCCGAACGACATTCTGTGCATTTCCATCAGTATTAATCGCATCTCGAAGGTGAATATAATCTTCAGATCGGAGTTTGGTCTCATTCAACCTGATGAATGTTAATCTCTCCGTTTCAATTTTAACATAGATGTCAACAACATATTTGTGATATAATCGCCGACATTTCAATATGTGATTGTCTTTATTTTCCCGAATCATAGGCTGTATGAATAATAGTTCATTGAACTGACTATTTCAAATAATAATGAAAAAATAAATATACAAATCAAGAAGAGCTAATTTCAATTAGTTACTCCGATTTTTCAACAGAAATATCATTGTTAGCTCCAGCTGCCTCTGTTAATTTTTTTAGTTTTGGATGCTTAATCTACTAAATTATAATAAACCAAAATAAAATTTTATTTTTAATAATTAAACCAAAATTGATTTATTAAGTAAAACACGCAAAAAGGGATTTTTCGTTAAATCTCGATTTAATGGTTAATGGCTATTTTTTAGTATTTTACATACTAATATAAAATGAAGCTTTTATCAATAAATATTAATTGATAATAATTTCTGATGAGAATACAATTACTCACTCTTTGTTGTTACTTAATATTTAAGTAGTTATTTTAGTGCAACGTTTGTGGTTTATGATGAAGCAAGATAGACCCTGGTTATCACTAGTGGTTTCCGATTTGTGTTAACAAATGATAACGATGTTAAAAATAATGTTGATAATAAAATAAAGGAAGGTTATGCGGTTTTGCACTCGTTGAGTTTAATTTGTTGTTTAACGCGTTGAGTTTTAATTTGATCAAATTATAAGAATAACAAGTCTTTGTAGAAAATTTTTCTATAGGAGTGAATTCGTTTGTACGCGACGTGATTTGTGTACTTTGATTGTAAATGGAGTAAATCCACTAGCAATTGAGGAGTATTTGGCGAACAACTATCATTTGACCCCCGTATCCAGAAGCAATTGCGGTCATGCAGTTTTATCAGTTACATTCCATCTAAAGCGCCCTAAGCCATTTGCGAAAACACTTTGCAGGCGTTGTATCAAGTCGATAAATGTTGATGCGTTGGACTGTATGCTTGGTGCAGTGGACTGGTCGGGGATGGGGCAATTGTCTGATGTTAATGCTCTAGTTGCTACTTACACTGATGCACTTTTGACTATATTTAATGCTTTGTCACCTGTTTGCAAAATTACTTTTAAGGAAAGGCGCCCTCCATGGCTAACGGGGACTGTCATTGATATGATGCGTTTGCGGGATAGGATTTATAAGAAAAGCCGTAGGTTGTCCTGTCCAATTCTGCGAGCTGAGTATCTGTCCATGAAGCGTCATGTCAGGGTCAGTTTGGAAACTGAAAAGAGGGCTTACTTTAATGAATATATTAATGAACACATAAAAAATTCTTGCAAGCTGTGGTCTAATCTAAGAGTAGTTTTGCCTAGTAAGGAATTCAATGTTTTGCCAGATATCGTGTGTGACCCAGATGTGTTGAATCAACACTTTCTTAATGTCCCTTACACTAATTCAAGTCCAGTAGAATATCAAAACTATATTGATTCATTGCAGTTGTATCCTCAATCATTCCACCTTCATAATATCAGTGATATTGATATATATAAGATAGTGAGGTCTATTTCATCAAATGCAGAGGGTAGTGATGGCTTGACAATGGATATGGTTGTCCTGACTCTTCCAGCGACATTGTGTGTCATTAGGGCTATCGTCAACAGATCCTTGGAGACCTCAACCTTTCCCTCAAAGTGGAAGGTTGCCTTGATTAAGGCTCTACCTAAGAAAACTAGCATCTCTTCCTTGAGTGATCTGAGGCCTATCAGCATACTACCTTGTTTGTCAAAGGTGCTTGAGAGGCATGTTTATGCCCAAACTATGGCCTATTGCGAGGCTGCTGGTATCCTCCCAGTGCACCAATCTGGTTTTCGCAGGGGTTTTAGTACTGCCACTGCTTTGCTAGACGTTGTGGATGGTCTCATTACGAACAGGGATGAGGGGTTTGGGTCCTTCCTGGTTCTCTTAGATTTCTCTCGTGCGTTTGATTCTCTGAACATTGAACTTTTGCTTTGTAAACTGCGTTGCTATGGGTTTGATAATGCTGCCACTGCTTGGTTCGCGAGCTACCTGCGCGCAAGAACACAGACCACTGTAATTGAAGAATGCACAGGTGTACGGAGATCATCTTGCCCAATGGAGGTTACTAGAGGTGTGCCTCAGGGGTCCATTCTGGGCCCCTTGTTGTTTCTGTTGTACACTGCTGATTTAGTCAAAACTATAAGGCATTGTAAGTACCACCTTTATGCAGATGATCTCCAGTTGTATGTTGGGTGCAAGGGTGGATGTCCACAGCGTGCAGTGTTTGAGCTGGATGAGGACTTGGGTCGGATTTCTGAATGGGCTGAGTTGAACTCTCTGGTGCTTAACCCAGAGAAGTCTAAGTATCTGTTGGTTGGCACTAGGCGACAGATTCAGTCCATTGAGAGATCTAATCCAAGTATCTGTTTGAATGGGGTTCCTCTTCAGAGGGAGTATTTGGTCAGGAACCTGGGTGTTCTGATGTCTCCCTCATTGAATTTTGAGGAGCATGTGGCAGTTTTGGCACGTAATTGCCTTTATAGGCTTAAGCTTCTGTATAGTATAAGAAAGTATATTAGTGTTAATGTTCGTGTTCGTTTATGTGAAACCTTAGTTTTATCTAAAATTAATTATTGTTTAAATGTGTTTGGATCCTGTCTTCGAAAGAAATGTTTTAAAGTTTTGCAACGTGTACAAAACGCTTGTGCACGATACTGTTTTAATATACCTCCAAGGAATCATGTAACACCTTATATTAATTCAGCAAATATGTTAAAAATGGAGGCAAGGTATAGATTTCATTTTGCAGTTTTGTTGTTTGGTGTTGTGAGGAGTGGTAAACCTGAATATCTGTATGAAAAGCTCACCTGGCGACAGGCTCGGCGAGCTGAAGGACTTCGAAGCATGTGCCCTCCACTCATTATGCCAAAATACAGATCAGCTGGTTTTTCTGGCTCATTTAAATTCATGTCCTGCAAAATTTTTAATGATCTTCCTCCGCCTATTAGGAATTCCGTTTCCAAGGGCACTTTCCGGAAGAAATGTTTCGAGTTTATCCTTGCTCAACAAAAAACTGGTGTATAGCATGATATATGGTAAAATTTTAGTTGTTTTTCATGTTCTGTTAGTCAGTTGTATTTCAAATTGTTAGTTTTAGGTTTTTGGCGTATATTTTCAAATTCACTTTTGTTTTGTTATTGGTTTGGCTACAATTGGTGGGACAATTATGACACAAACAAGTATCAAGCATTGCAAACTTTTTGTTTTAATTATTTATATTTTTTCTCTTCTGCTTTATGTATACACTATATGCATTTTAACCCGTTCACATATTATTATTATTTCTTTTTTACTCATATATTTATTTACAATACAGGTACGCATTTTAAGGGTCTATCAGAATATCAGGGTTGATTGTGTGTCATTTCACACTTCAACCATACACTGAGATGGGTCCATTTCGCACAGGCACATATTTGACAATTTAAGATAGGTTAGTTTTAAGTTTTTTTGTTAAATGTTCTTGTCATTTGTGTCAATTGTGTGCTTTTGTGAATAAAGGTTTATTATTATTATTATTATTATTATTATTACAATTGTTATCCAAATGGAATAAGGAATAAAACAAGTGGAATAAGACCCAAAGGAAAAAAGATCGTTTTGAGCAGGAGAATTTAAAATGGTTAAATGGTGAATTCAAAGTTTCCTTAACCCTCGAACCTTTATTACGACTGATGAGTCTTCCAGTGCCCGTGGTCGGCCATCTAAGAGTTATGCAGAATGTTCTGAAAGGAAAAGTGCAAAAATATGGAGCTCATCCAAGAGCATGGCATGGGATTTGTGCTCAACGCTTATGTTCAGGGGCTGAGATCGTCAGGTGAGAATGAAGAAGCTTCAATTGTGAGCATCGTGCACATTGAGAAAGACGAAAAACGCAATGTTTTGCAAAACATACTGCACTTAACATTCGATAAAGAAGAAGGTCTTGCGTTATACATAGATATAGATTTGTCAAAAGCTCAATACAGTGATTTGACAATAGCTCTCATTCAGGAGAACTTAAGAGCTATTTTACCATCTTATAGTCAGATAAATGAAGCTTAAAAAGAAAGTTACCCACCTAATATCACTGTTACTAATTTCGGTGGTAACGTAAAGTTGCAAGATTTTTTGGATCATACAGTAAGACGCATTTTGAAAATAAATTCAGTGACAACAGATTCGAAGCACCTACAGCTGTATTGTAAATGGGGATGTGATGGTTCATCAGGACAAAGTGAATACAAGCAAATTTTACGGGGGGAAAACGAGCAAGTATCAGACGCTAATCTATTTATTGTATCACTCGTACCTTTGAGACTTATAGACAAAAATAATGATATTGTAGTATGGAGTAACCCAACCTGTTCCTCTGTAAGGTGTTGCAGGCCAATTTCAATTGAATTTTCGAAGGAAACTCCGCAAAAAACAGAATCTACAGTTCGAGAGATCGAAAACGATATTAACGAATTAACTCCAACACTTATAGCTCAAAATGAAGATGTCATACAAGTGGAACACAAATTATTCTTGACGATGATTGATGGAAAAGTTGCACAGGTACTGACTGAAACGCGGTCTAGCGCTTCTTGTATGGTTTGTGGTGCCATTCCTAAACAAATGAATGACTTAGCCAAAATCATAGCAAGAGATGTGAACGAAAATTCATTTAAATTTGGCCTCCACCTTACACGCCTGGATCAGGTGTATGGAGATGATTCTGCACATTTCCTACAACTTGGCATTTTAATCGTGGTCAGCAACAACAGATGAAAACAAAAAATGAAAGAAGAGAAGAAATAGTAAGTGCAATTACGTTTCCGGGAATTACTTGGCTTACATATAGATAAGCCACGACAAGGTGCTGGTAACAGTAATGATGGTAATACTGCTCATAGGTTTTTACAAAATTATGAATGTTCAGCAGAAATTACTGGAGTTGATACAGAATTGATAAAACGATTGTATATTATTTTACAAGTTATGTCTTCTGGTTTTTCTATAAATATATAAACAAACTTTGGACAGTATACACTGGATACAGCTCGATTATATGTTAATAAGTATAATTGGTCCTATATGCCCTCATCTGTACACAAAATTCTTATACATGGAGCGAAGATTATTGAATCGGTGAACTTTATAAAGCGCGTAATAAGGATTACAAGAAATTTCGATTGCATCATGCCAGAAAATGTTCGCGATCGGTTACAAACGAAGATGTTTTCCATACTTTGCTCTATACCTCTGATTCGTATATTACCAGTTTAAGCAAGCCGAGTGTTGTGATACACCAAGAGTTGCTTGAAGAAGCGAAATCCCTCCTTGAAGTTACAAGTTTGTCAATTCGTACCTCCGAATATAAATTAGTATTAGTAATAAGGCACATCATTTATATAAATAAAATGTTTTATGTAAAATTATGATGTAGTGTTTGTTAAATTGTAGGATATTTTTAATGTTTAATTACAATTTTGAAACTTAGTTTTGAATTCATTTCTCTACATAAAGTATGAAATTTTACAAATTTGAAAATTTATTATCACACTAGCGACCCGCTCCGGCTTTGCACTTCTGGCTATTTAATGGATGTTATTATACATATAAACCTTCCTCTTGAATCACTCTTTCTATTAAAAAAAACCGCATCTAAATCCGTTGCGTAGTTTCAAAGATTTAAGCATACAAAGGGACATAAGGACAGAGTAAGCGACTTTGTTTTATACTATGTAGTGATAAATACAAAACCATTTTATTAGCTGCATTCATTCGATGGAAAATTAATAAAGT
Source organism: Leucoptera coffeella (assembly GCA_030578115.1). Taxonomy (NCBI): domain Eukaryota; kingdom Metazoa; phylum Arthropoda; class Insecta; order Lepidoptera; family Lyonetiidae; genus Leucoptera; species Leucoptera coffeella. The sequence goes on from JAMBLF010000532.1 coordinate 114,587, forward strand.
ATATATGGGCTAAACACAAAAAAAGAGGTACAGAAAGAAAGTTACAGAATTTTGACACGGAGAGTACCTTATATTCCCATAGTGCGGCGGCCTATGTAAACATCAATTCTCATAATTCATGTCATATTTGTTACAGGATTCAGCGAGACCCCACCTCCGTTGAACCGCAAGAGCAGTGACTCAGCCTTCTCCAGCCATACCGAGGTTTCCAGCCAACACAAGTCATTCTCCAATGAGCAGCACTTCTCAGGGAAACGCACTGTCAAAAGACGCCGCGACAGCACTGACAACACCTCAATCAGCAGCCAATCCGTCAGCGATGAACCTCTAATTAAAAGCACCTCTAATCAGAAAGCTAAGAAAAGCCGATTGTCCCTAACAAAGACAAGTCCGGTACCAAATGCTATAGTGGAGACACCAAAACTTGTCAACATTAATGATGATGATAAACTAGAATGTGACAGGTGTGGGATGACGTTCAAGCTTAAGATCATGCTGAAACGCCACCACGAGAACTGTAAAGCTCGTCAAGAGATACATACGTCGCCAAAGAAAGAGTTACTGGTAACGTTAGACCCCATAGTGCCTATAGAACTCGAAGAGAACAAGATAAAATGCGAAATCTGCAATAAAATGTACAAAGACTACAACGGACTGGACAAGCATATGCGGATATGTCACGCAGCGGTGTTAAAAAACAAGCCGACGTCTAAAAAGGAGCCCGTTCCGTGCATGTTTTGTGGCGAGTTATTTGAAAGTACGACAGAGCATAACGAACATTTCCTAGCGTGTCCAAGCAAGATACAGGTGTCGACATACACGTGTCCTGTGTGCCAGAAAACGACTTATCCCTACCACAACTATCTGTCGCATGTTAGAACCCACTTAGACCCTACCGGTGGGTCTGGGAAACAGAAAGTGACAGAGGTGTCAATGAAATCGGAGGAGGTTGAGAAGACAGAAGTGTTTCAGTGTAGGAAGTGTTCTAAGACGCTGCGGTCGCAAGAGAGACTGATTCAGCACTTGGAGGCTCATGTTGCTAATATTGTGGACCCCGTGGAAGGTTCCAGGTATGTGATAGTCTATATAAATAGTCATAGTCAATAGTTGTACATATTTACCCTCTTAGTGGGTATGTAGAGGTGCTAAAGTGATCTGGACCAGTTCTATTTATTTTTCGTAATGTGTTTCGTAAATCATACTGTAATACGTAGTAAATAATAGAAAATATTAAAATATAATTATTGTGAGTCTCATCTGTCTTTATCGAGAAAAAATATAAAGGCAGACATAAAGTAGCAAGATGATGAAGGAAAGAATAATTACTAATACTAATAATTGGTTATTAGTTAGTTACACTAACTTATTTTATTAATAATACTTTCTTTTAAAATCGCACGGAATTTTTGTGTCCTAACCATAACACTCTTTGCAGAACATCCTCTCTAGGAGAATCGCCACTACCATCGGAAGAGCGAGGGACGTCAGCCACTCCGCTGCCTTGCCGCTACTGTGACAAGACCTTCTCCTACAAGAAAGCGCTTCACAGCCACGAACTCAAGCACTCCCTGAACAATGAGGTGAAGAAGGAAGCACCAGACCCTGCCCAGGGACCAGACACCACCTATGAGGATGCGAAGGATGATGACGAGGAAAGCGAGTCAGATAGCGATGATGATGGAGACAACACCTGTGATATATGTGATAAGATATTCTCCTACAAACGCCTGCTCATACAGCATAAGAAGACCAAGCATAATATCAGCTCGGGGCTGAAGAGGGCCAAGATTCTGGTCAAGGATTGCAAGGTAAGGCTGATGAGGGTTAGAATTTGTTATGAAATTATTGTCTGGGGTATTAGTTTGTTGTAAAAGGTCTAGTACTTGAATACATTTACATTTTACATATTCCTACAAGGGTATTATGTTTTTATTAGATCTGTAGTCTGATTTTTTAACTAACTTGTACCGAAAATGCGCGATGCAGATTTCTATTATTGTAGGGTGTGATATTGTTAGTGTACAATTATGTGAAAATTTCTTAACATTGAGCCTCTGACATTCGATGTTAGTTTTCCTTGTTGCTGAGTGTGAGTGTTGTTGTCAGGTGACGTGTCTGATCTGCGACGTGGAGCTGCCGGTGGGCGGGTACAAGGCGCACAACGCTCTGCACAGCGCGGTGAACGTGAAGCCGCGCAACCTGTACTCGTGCGCGGCGTGCGACGCCACCACCAACTCGATGCGGGCGCTCATGGAGCACGTGCGCCTCGTGCACCGGCTCAAGCAGTCGCCGCAGCCGCCGCTCAACCTGGCGGATTTTTGTGAAGTCGTTGTGACCAAGTCGGAACCCCTGGACCAGCTCCAGAGTCACAACGGCCGCCAAGAGGTTCCGCCAGCCGCCTTCCCCTGCGCGCACTGCGGCAAGACGCTGCCCTCCGCCAAGGCGCTCGCCTACCACGCCAACTGGCACAGCGGCCTCGACGCCAAGCCCCACGCCAAGATCGAGTGCTTCGTCTGCTCCATGGTAACGCATCACTCCTCCTCCTCACTCTATCTGTTTAACCCAACTCTTATTTGCGACACTTCATTTAATGCGGTTCATTTGATTGCAGACATTCCGGTTTCGAGGCCATTACAAGAAACACATGAGCGCCCACTACAAGGACCCGAACCTGGACCCCAAGTTCCTGGTGTGCCCCATCTGCAACCGCAAGAGCAAGCACCTGAGGGCGGCGCAGGCGCACATGCACTACCACAAGCAGACGCGCTTCCAGGGCAAGGACCTGCGCTGCTCCCTCTGCGGACGCCTGTTCCAGGAGAGGAGGCTCTACCTGGCGCACATGGCGGCGCACAAGAAGAGGGGCGACTCCCACAGGGCCCTCGTGGGGGAGCACGCGCCCCCGCAGGCCGCAGCAGACGCCCTCGCCTGCCCCCACTGCGGCAAGGGCTTCGACAACGAGCTCTCGCTCAAGCACCACGTGACGTGGCACTCGTCCGCCACCTCGCTGTACGGCGCGCGCCACCACTGCGCCCACTGCGACATGCAGTTCACCAACAAGCGGCGCCTCGAGCTGCACGAGCGCACGCACTTCGAGGACGACGCGGGCCCCTTCAAGTGCCCCACCTGCGCCAAGGGCTACAGCGACGAGCGCTACTTCCGCCGCCACCTCAAGGCGCACAACTTCGACCACCAGAGCCACGAGCGCCGCCGCGCCTCCCTCCGCGCCGCCAAGCTCAAGTGCCCCGCCTGCGAGCGCCTCTACGCGGACCTGCCCAAGCTCATCCGCCACCTGCGCCACGCCCACCCGCAGAGCGACATCAAGCGGGAGGCGGACGAGGGGCAGCCGCCCGCGCACCGGTGCCGCCTCTGCGCCAAGAGCTTCCCCGAGGAGCGGCAGCTGCGCAACCACGAGGAGCGGCACGCGCGGAAGCCCACCTTCATCCGGTGCAAGTTCTGCGGCAAGAGCACCACCTCGCGCCGCCACCACAACGTGCACATCAAGGCGCACCTCGTCAAGAAGTACGCGGAGCAGCCGCTGCCCTGCGCCCACTGCGAGCAGCGCTTCGTGCGCGGCTACGACCTGCACTACCACCTAAGGGACGCCCACGGCATCCGCGAGACGTGGATCGCCGACAACCAGCAGACGCCGCTCACGGGGCCGCCGCACCTCAAGGAGCTGCAGTGCGCCGTCTGCCTCAAGGTGCTCGCCTCGCGGGGCAACTTCGAGCGCCACCTCGACTACCACAACGGGCTGCGCTGCAACTACTGCTTCGAGTACTTCACGGCGGCGCCCTTCCTCGAGGGCCACCTGCTGTTCCAGTGCGAGAAGCGGCGGCGGCTGGGCGACACGGAGCCGCACTTGCGCCGCCTCAAGTGCCGCCACTGCTACAAGGCCTTCCACCTGCAGGTGAAGCTGGACTGCCACCTGCGCGTCGCCCACCAGCTGCGCGTGCAGCGGGAGGAGGGCGCGCGCCCCCAGGAGTGCGTGTGCGACTTCTGCTTCCGCTCCTTCGACGACGAGGAGGCGCTCGCCTCGCACAAGCTGTACCACCGCTCCGTCGCCTACTACGGCTGCCTCTACTGCGAGCGCAAGTTCAACACGCTCACCGCCTTCCGCAAGCACAAGAACTACCACTACGCGCAGCTCAACGCCCACAACCCCACCAAGTGCGAGCACTGCGACCAGCGCTTCGTCGCCTTCCGAGACATGATCGCGCACATGCGGCACGCGCACCACGACACCAAGGAGTGGGCGGTGCTGCCCAAGGAGGGCGCCGAGGAGCCGTGCCCCATCTGCCGCAAGCGCTTCCTCAACCTGCAGCGCCACCTCGCCTACCACGAGGAGAACAGGTGCCGCAAGTGCGGGGAGTACTTCCTCTCGCACCGGCAGCGCGACGCCCACCTCTGCAGCGTGGACAGCGACGCTGAGCCCCACGACGACGACACCAAGGACGTCCGCCAGCGCTACGAGGAGTGCCGCTTCTGCTTCAAGCCGCTGTCGCGCGCCAGCACGCGCTCCAAGCACGAGATGATCCACCGCGCGTCCGGCGCCATCTCGTGCCGCTTCTGCACGCGCAAGTTCAAGACCATGGAGGCGTTCAGCGCGCACGCGTTCTCGCACCGCAGCCGCAAGTACACGCGGAGGCCCATCAGGTGCCGCCTGTGCGCCGAGGCGTTCGTCAAGTACGGGCCCTTCATGAAGCACATGCTGGCGCAGCACCAGCTCAAGGTGAAGATGCACTACCGGGCCACGGTGCGCGAGGAGGCGTGCGCCGTGTGCCAGGAGCGCTTCCCCAACCTGCACAACCACTACCGCGCGCACCTGGCGCACCGCTGCCCCAACTGCCTCTTGTACTTCACCTCCAGCCGCCTGCTGCAGCAGCACCGCTGCGGAGAGCCCGACGCCGAGCCGCACAAGGTGTTCGAGAGCGACGCCGACCTGCCGCACCTCATCCGCACCTACGTGCCCTGCGACGACCGCGACGACCAGAAGTACTACGACGAGGACGAAGAGCTAACGGACGACAAGGGGGAGAGGGGGGCAGAGATACAGGAGCCCATCAAGGTGGAGAACGGAGTTACAGAGGACTCGGTAGACCTCGACAACGGCAGCCAGGAGGATAGCCAGGAGTCCCGCGACACTGGCGCCCTGCAAGCGCCGGTCATTTCGGATGTGCTGTCCTTGCACACGGCCAAGGAAGACTACGACACCATAGAGCTGCTGGACTCCGACTCCGCTGACAGCCACTACAAGAACAACACTATCGCGGTGGGTACGCAATGATTGTACATAAAGCATTGCTCTTGTGATATGTGGATATTGACATAGTACCGAGGTAAATGAAAAAACCGCTTTAGAGCATTTTGTAGTCTTTGAATTGATTTTTGGATTACTGTATTTTTTAGTACTTGACATTATAATTTTTGAATTTTTTTTTACTTGTCTCGGGTGAGGTATAAGTATGTGATTTTGTAGTAAATGCTGCGATGTTGATATTAGGATTAGTGACAAATGCCAATGTTTGATTTAGTCATGAAAAGAAAATAGTCCTTTGTTATTTTTTCGATTTTTTGGGCAACAATTTTGCTGAAGAAGAAAGAACATAAATCATGATGTATCAATATTAATAATTAACATATGTACGAGATATTAAGTATATATTATGGACGTTTGAATGTTAATTGTACTGAACTCCAAGTTGATCTAATAAATAATATGAATAATTTTACTTGAATTATAGTGCTTAAAACGTTATTTTTTGTAAAAATCTTCTGTCGTACAAGCTTCAAATAAAATCCTTTCTTCTTCGAGTTTAGAGAATGATTGTAAGTTTAGGTAGTTCTTTCTATGTGACAAACAAATTCAAGTTATGTTTCGTACTACCATTTATAGTCAACTTCATAATGTATATAGATATTCATTTTTGTAAATTCATTGTTATTTTAAGGTTAATTTTTTAAGACTAAGATACAGAAATCAAGTTTTATAAGTTGTAAAAACAGTTGAGATGTTGAAGTGACAATCATTATCTATTACTTTACTCGGCAGATGTCGTAACTAAATAATTATTCACATATTATAGTAAAATGCATTAAAATTATTAATGCTCTATTTATGTTGCCCATTTTCTTGTCTTTCCAATACAATAATTTACTCGTAGTTCCTGAAAAAAATCTTACTAAATAAATTTACCGAATAACGACATCTGTTGACAATTCTTAGTAAAACCATCAAGTGATTGAAATCTAGAGCACCCGCCACATAAGGTGGCAGTAGCCAAACTTGGAACTAAATTTGACGTTTCCGCCATTGCGTGTTATTTTGTATGAAAGGTAAATTTAGTATTACCAGCGTTGTGTTTTTTGCCCACTCTTTGTAATTTTTATGTTTGTTAAGGGTGATTATAATAAATTGATTTCTGGAGTTTCTTGTTAGTTCTTCTCCAAGGGTCTCCGCTGAACTTCTTCTTCTCAATCGTTACGCTCTTATCAGAGCGGTCGTGGTCTTCATGACGTGGCATCTTGAGCAGCCAAAATGGTTGGTGAACTAACCTCGGTAAAAATATGTAAAGACAATGCTCAGTGCCATGTTTGAAATAGTTTTTTTACATACATACATACACATCACGCCTGATTCCCTGTAGAGGGGTAGGCAGAGATCACGGATCCCCATTTGTCCCGATCTTGACAGACCACTTTCGCTTCATTGACATTCATACATTCTCTAATACACTCTCGGCGGTTATAGGTACTCCTAACGTCACCTTTTTTCAATATAGCGTCTATCTGACTGTTACATATATGTCTTATTAGGCCGGCCCCTACGTAACCGCCCTTCCACTTCACTCATATATATTCCTTTTGTCAATATATAGTTTTTTTAATTTGTACTTAGATCATAAAATAACTTTCAAAGAGAGCTTATGATAGGGCCTATTTTGAATAAAAATATTTTGACTTTTGACTTTGGTATATTAATTTGTTTTATTTGAGTTTATAGCTCTGCAACCAAAGATCGTTACAAATGAAACCTCAATATAATGTATCGAGCCGTATGGCACAGTGAGTGCTAGTTTTGGCGTGTTTACTGGCAACACTGGATTACGCGACTGTGGCGACGCCTCCAACTGCCACCTTATGTGGCGGGTACTCTATTGTAGTTGTAAGTAGCGGTAAGGGATCAACCGGCTCAGGGCTGCCATCTAGTAGCGGAGGTGTTAAGTAGTTCTATTTTATGTATAAAGGCCCCATTTCACGTAGTTGGACAAATGTTAATCGCGTATTTCAATCAAAAGTTAGTTACTGTGCAAACAATACTAATCTTATTATTTAAATGTTTCATACTTCAAGTTGAGATTGAAGTTCGTTGAAACTGTAATTTAATTCTTTGAATCATTAACCTTAAATGAAATGTCATTTTTCATACTTAAAAAACTTCAATTTTTTTTCATATAGATTGTAAACCAAGCTTAAGATGGTATATATTCTAATATTGTACTCTGCGTCCGAAAGTTGTAATTTTGGTAAACAACATGTATATTGAACAAAAACTAAATGAGGTGGCATAGTAATATTCAGTTAATTAAGTGAACAGTTGATTTTTAACTTGTTTAAAAGTCTTTGTTAGCATTTTAAGATAATTTGGCTATATAATGTGTGGTCACAGATAATATAATACTGTGTGGTGTATACTGAATTATGGAAAATCATGAATGAAGCATTTGAAATAATTGTTTACTTGTAGTAACATTTGAATCGTAAAACATTTTTTTTAATAAACGATTAAATTCAAAATATTAAAGCATTTTCAGTTATATCCTTAAAGTAAATTACTAGCGAAGCGAATTCCTATAAATGCAGACTGTTATGTGAAAAACGTAAAACTGTAACTAAATAACAACTAGAAGCAAGCCAGTGTCAGTTGTTATTGCTCTACCATTTGTAATAATATCAATACAAACAATGAAGAAAAAGTCATGTTTACGAATATGATTAGAATTAGCTTTCAGGCTAAGATACTCTATTTTATAGACCAACATTTTAATACCTAAGGTTTTCCTAGCAGCATATTTAGTAATTTATCTATTATGGTACTCGCATAATTATTACTGTTACTTATAATATGAGAAGGAAAGATGTGATGATAAACTTAATTGTTTGAACTATACAAGTTACAGTAAAATAATGGTTATGCCTAGACATAATTGTATAGAATATATACTGTAAATAGTTTGTCTATGATCAAAGATACTTATACTACATATAGTAGTAGTTCAAATCTCAAATCAATTCAAAAGTAGTATAGGTAAGGATTGCTTTTAATGTTGTCCTTACAAATCTTTTTATTATTTTTAATTTTGTTAAACCTTGTATCATATAAAACTCCATTTATATATTTGAATATTGATGACTAAAACATTCTCAGATTAATCCTTGATCGATATATTAATGTAAATTAATATTACAAAGAATCGAATACACTATTTTATTGAATTCGTTAATATACATGACATACAAATAATATCTTCCCGTAAGGAATTGAGAATGACATAATACTAAATATCAATGTATGATGTTAGTTCTAAGTAGTGCTGAATGACGGGTGGATTTTCAATTATTAATCAGTCTATAGCAGTCCACTGCTGGACGTAGGCCTCCTTAAGGGTACGCCTGAAACTTTTTTATCACTGTTATGGAAATATCTTTGTAAGCTTTTATGTTGTATTTGTTTGTCACGTGGATTTTTCCAAATAAATAAAGTTTTTTTAATAATAATAAATGTGTTTCATGCTTATCTAACTCACACGTGTATTTAATACTCACTCCTTCAATCCTTGAAAGGTGTATAAAACAAATGGTCAAAAATAACAATACCTTATTTTTTGACTATTGTTTGTGATAAAAATACATATGTATCGGTGATGGTGGCTAGGTTATCGCTCTGTACTTTTCACCCTTATTAGCCTCTTACGACAAACCAGAAAGTATGTAGCATCTTTAAACCCTTTCGGGGCAGATGGAACCTCGGAGCTATAAAATAACCTAGGTCACTTATCAGCATGAATACATGTCTAATTTATAAATGTTTAAGTCGTCTACAGAAAATAGGAATTTAGACCATGTTATACTAGCTACAGGTTTTATCGGTTGGTATGAAACTGCCTGGTTACATACGCTTCACGACTTGTGTATACACACTCCCTTTTGTTATTGTGGCGGGGTAATCAGAGGCTTAAGTACCCATTCCCGAAATTGTACAGGCAGGTTAGATATGACCCAATTAAAGACCGTGTTTCAATCGATAGACAATACCCAACGTGATATGTAGCGAAACGTATCACCTTATACAGCCACTGGCTATTACCTATCCCGAGGGATAGGCAAGTTTCCACACGACGTTTTCCCTCACACTTACCGAAGATTAATATAGTACAAAATAAAAAATACACCATAATAATATTACTTTTATATATTTAGTCAACAGTAATTACAATAATAATAATTTGTTGGAATAACACTAATTTGTTAGTTTCTTACATCGCTTAACTGAACATATTACAAAAATAGTAATACTCGCAACCTTACATACGCTAGTCTAAAAGATTCCTTCTGAAATATATATTATACCATGAAACATATACACGATACAAGTACCAAGAAAATTTTGCAAAATTTTTAAGTTGAACAAAAATCTTCCCAGTATTTGTCACATTCCATGATTTTTTTCACAAATACTCTTGAAAGATATCTAAAAAAAACGAAAGTATCAAACTATATTCAAGAGGGAGTCGATATTAATACGTTTTAGCTCAACGCAGCTCTATATGAGAACAGTAATAGTGTGAAGTTGGTAGTGGATTAGTCAAAATGTCAAATTTCACCTTTGCTAATCCACTACCAACTTCACACTATAACTGATCTGATATTGAACTGATATTTTGCAAAAAGCATTGGTGGCCCGGGCCCCTGGTCTTAAGATTGTTTGTCTAATGTGTTTATTTGATATTTTGTCTTCTTTTCATGTCTTTACAGATACATTTTAGGTATTAGTCTAGCCTGTATTGACTTACAATCGTTAAAAGATATATTTATCAAGTCTTAGCAGATATGCGCATATTATTTTTAAATATGATAATTTATCTCTTAAATATCTCAAGAAGGTATGCTTCATTGATACTTGGTGTTTCAATTTAAATTTGATACATTTTGATTAGTGAATTATGAACTAAAGTTTTCTTTACGTAGAAACTAAACAAAGTTTTGATAATTAATTAATTTTAATTATTATTGATTTATGATAAAAACAATCAACTGATTAAAAACCATAAATTCAACACCATTTAACATCGTTACATTTCTCCAAACTCTTAAATAATTTTGAATGCACATTGCTTCAGTCATTTTCTTTTCGATCCAAGTTAAATAGACTAAATATTATTTCAAAGATTTTCTAATAAAAAAAACTAAAGTGAACTTTACTCACATGTAAAGTTGACACATTTAAAGTATTGTTACATGCATAGGTATATTATTCATACCGCTATAAATAGTGCCTTAAAAAATGTAATAAATACTTAACGAAACCTTACTTTTTCCAACAGTTATACCTTAAACAACTAAATAAGTAATTAGAGTTAAAATGTGCTTACATGCTGTTCAAAGTGTCTGAAAAACCAGTGTTTTAGCGTTCTCCTTTAAAGGTGGATAAACACTTGATAATAAAGAAAATCCTTGTGTAATTACGGATGTACTGAAATATAGAAGACCTAGCAAATACATGAAATGTAGTTGGTACGAAATAGCACAAATAATATGCAAAATACTTCAATTAGTTTATATGTAGATACAGACGTTATACGGTTGACGTCACATATTCTTATAATTCAGCTTTTATTAGAATAAATCTTACCAAATGTGCATCCACCTTTCAAGTAGTGTTTTACTAGTTGGTTTAGTCCTAACATTAAGACGAAAGTTGAAGAGCCTTAAACCTAGTAAATGTTCTCAAAAATAATTGAGCAGTAATGTTTAACTATCTACGTTATTTACACTGTGACGTTGTATATCACAATTCACGTTCTATTTATACATACAAAGTTATGTAATAAAATATACTCTTTAATTTACACTTTATAGTATATTATTACATTTGTTTAGGATAGGAGAGGAAATTACTGTGGTATTTTGTGTTGTAGTACCAATTTCATCATATTTCAACGATCAATTTGTCAAAAATTAGTTGAAAAGTTACGATGAAACTGTAAAATAGTGACTTAATCTTCATATAAGGAAATCGTTATTCTGCCAATCTTTTTAAATAGGTACATTACATCGAATTTCAGCCCCTAGGCGAACTAAGTTTTTCGCAATATCCAACAGAAACATAAGTAATTAAAATAGTAGATGTTGCCCAACCATATACATTTATATACTCCTTTGTTCTTTTTAGTTTATGTGAAACTTGGCTTCTAGAATCTACCCAAAGAGTGTTTATTCGTGACTAGTAATCTATTGTATTTTTCTAAATGGGTAGTGAATATACTAAAACTATATTATTGAAATTAATAGTAATATTTTTCATTACTAATACAAAATAATCATCCACAAGTTACTTAAATCCTAAATTAACGATTAACCAACTTATTGATTTTGAATAAAACTTTTGATACACATTACAAAATAAAAATATTGTTTCGAAAACCAACGATTAATGTTAATGTCTAACATAGCGTTAAAAATTAAGCAGAAATAAATGCTTCGATTTGTCATCTAATAAAAACACAAACAAATACAAGTTTTCTTCACTATCAAGTGATCCGTTCATTGGTTTAAGCCCCAACTGGATTTTGGCCACTCCAAGCCCACTTTTTACTAGAAACAGGATATATGAAGTTCTAATGATTAGAACAGTATCACCTATCCACAATTATATGGTGGTTTCTTCACAGTATTTAACCTGACTAAAACACGTTTACAACTATATTATTTGAGAGTTTTAGTAGTATTCTGAGCTCAATAAAAGCTTCATGCAACATTCTTTTGCGTGTTACTAACTGTATGTTCCTTAACATTCATATTTCAATACAGGTTTCCCAGTAACAATTTCAGGCCCAAGTAATACAAACATGTTTCAACTTATTATTAATAACTGCGACCACATTAAAATACGCTTTCATTCATTAGGTATGTCCAGGTATTTAGTATGTAACCCTATCTGTTCTCATTACTAACACATTTAGTCCAATACTGCTTATTGTATCCAGTAGTAACATCTTTAAACACACGTTTGAAGACATTATCATCCATCGATTGTAACCCTATCTATTTCCTACCATCTTCTAATCCTCATACGTTCCATACACACACATCACGCCCGATTCCCTGTAGAGGGGTAGACAAATCACGAATCCCTATTTATCCCGACCCTAACAGACCACGTTCGCTTCATTCACACTCATATCTTTCAATCTCAACTCCCTTGTACACCAACATCTCCATTCTTCTTCTCCATCTCCCTTTAGTCATCCCACTCCCCTCCACTGGTGGAAGAGTCACTGAGGTCTGAGTCAGAGGAGTGAATGGCTCTGGAGCGTTCTTGTAGCGCCCTCGCCAAGGCGCCTGCTAAGCCGCACGCGTCAGTCGGCGGCGCTGGCTTCCGATCGCCTGTCGCGCTACCCGTGCGTGATACCTGGGGGAAATGAGAAGAACGTATATATGAAGGTATAACTAGCTGCCGTTCTTCCCGTCATCGTAGGAGTAAGGGATTAGGGGTAAATGAATTTTATTGGGCGATGGCTTAGCAACCTGTCACTGTTGTTCCATATGACATCAAAAAATTTCATGCTAATAAGTGACCTAGGAGATATTATATCTCCCAGGTTCTGTACGCCCGAAAGGGATTAAAGGACGTGAATGTATATGCATGTATGAATAATTAAAAACAAATCATATTAAATGTACATTTGAGAATTGCACCGAATACTACCTACAGTAGAAGAAAACACCGTTAGGCAGTCCGACCTTAGTAGGTAACCTAACAGTCCCCGAACAGGCAATTGTCAGTTCTTTTAAATGTCGACTCGTGGTGGTCATAGAATTACTTAGTGCACAATTGCGGAGATGAAACTCGAACCGTAATTTTAATATTAAGAGACAACCAGTGTTGGACAAATGTTTAAATTTCAATGAATGTATGTATGTACTCTTACTTTAAATAAAAGTAGTACTTATTTTAAATAAAAACTATAATAGTCATTGACTCATAATTGGGCGATGGGCTAGCAACCTGTCACTATTGTTCCATGTTACATCACAACCCCAATATTCCTGCTAAAAATTAACCCAAAGATATTATCGTGTCTCCAAGTTTATGTCCACCCAGAAAGGGATTGAATAACCTGATTATGTATATATAATATATATGTGTTATTGGCTCACCGATTTGAGTTCGACCCCCTGTCGGATCTCGCTGAGCAGGTTGCTGCGGCTGTCATCGTTGACCGAAGCCTTTGCGCCCACTTCCACGTGCTAAAATAGAAAAAAAGCAATGCTTTATTAAAACTGGTACTTAGTCTATAAAATGTCAAACAACACTAATTCAATATAATAAGAATTTGATATACTGTTGGCTGATTCGTACTGACGGAGGACCAGCGCTGCTGTAGATGCTAAGGCGGCGGAAGTATAGCCCTCAAGGGACTTTAGTTATTTAGGGTGTTCCCCGAACAGGTAATAGTTAGTGCTTGTAAATGGCGACATGGCTTACCACATGTCACATTGAGTACTGACTATCTGTGCACACGTGGGTTCAAGGTGGCCATAGAATTACTACCTTCGCAATTGTGGAGATGGACACCTGAACCTCTGACTACCCCGCAAGGGTTAATGGTCGTGAACGCGTTTGTCGTTTGTCTTTGTCCAGTAGGCTGCTAAGTACGCACGAATAGTAAACTATAAATGTTTATCGACTTAAAATCTTTTGGCGACCTAGTTAGAAGTAACGTCTATCATTTTAATTCTTCTTTGGTCCTTCGAATAAGAAAATCATTATGAGTTAATTGGTTTACAGTTTTTTATACACAAACATATAATAACCTACGTTTTATACACAAAAATATAATAATATACGTATTATACATTACGCGTGTCTTTAAAACAGCGTTTGAATACTAGAAGACACAAAGTTAACAATTATAACTTATTACCCAATATTCACCGCCATTCATACACTTCCCCACTCACACTCTGCCCTTATAGCTACTTCTTAACAACTCACTCTTTAATGATTAATAACTAACGGGACTTATCGCCTATGTTTTTATATAATAAAGTTACCTTTATTAACCCGACGTTTCTAAGTCTGCCCGTGACCATGGCTGCTGTAACGTAGCCGAACCGTCGTCGGGTTAATAAAGGTAACTTTATTATATAAAAACATACGCGATAAGTCCCGTTAGTTATTAATCATGATTGTCAATCGCGAATCTCTTGAAACTATAACTCACCCTTAAGTTCTTGTTCCCACTGCGTATACTCTCCATAAGCATGGCGCGGGCGTCAGGAACCGCTGCGGGGGGCTCCGCGGGCGGCGGAGGGGGCGGCGGGGCGCACGGCGGCGGCGGCGGCGGAGCGGCTGGCGGACCAATTGACGACGGCGTCGGCGCTGTAAATGCAAGTGGTGTTTCTTTATATAAGTACTAGCGACTGGGTATAATATATATCCTACTCCACTATTTAATGGATGTTATTATACATATAAACCTTCTTCTTGAATCACTCTATCTATTAAAAAAACCCGCATCAAAATCCGTTGCGTAGTTTCAAAGATTTAAGCGTACAAAGGGACATAGGACAGAGAAAGCGACTTTGTTTTATACTATGTGGTGAAGTAAGGTATGTTGTTTGAGAATTACGTAGATAAGTATGAGTCTTAATGAAATCAGATGTTACAGATATTTGATTACCAGTACAAAACAACAAATAAAAAGCAAAGAACAGGTGATGTAACTCTTTATGATTGAATGTTATTATTGAAGAAAGTGACTCTAAGACAAGTGACAAATGTAGATCTCATTTCGCTGATATACGCTGAAAATACGTAATTAACTCAACTTGGTACAATAGTAGACTTATTGCACTTGTGATTTGGACGGCAGTATTGTAAATGTTCCAATCCGGGCTCTTGAAACTTAACTTATTCTGGTAAAATTAGTCTTTGCACTATATATGCCATTTTTTATCATTTTTCTTGTTTTGTCCACTTTAGCAGAGACCTGCATACAAAGACGTGTAAACATTCATAATACCACAGATAATATAATACTACAGATAATACAATGTACTCACGTTGCGAGGGCCTTGGCGGCGGCGGGTTCTTAGGCAGCGGCGGCGGTGGCGGGACGGCTCGCGCGGGGGGCGGGGGCGGTGCTCGGGACGCTGTAAAGCAAATGACGGTATTAATTATAATGATAATTATAACTTACGAAACTTAGGTATGGTATACTTTAAAAGGTAAAAAATATAAAAGTATTAAGTATTAAGTTTCAAATGACGGTAATTATTATAATGATAATTATAACTTATGAAACTTAGGTATGGTATACTTTTAAAAGGTAAAAAATATAAAAGTATTAAGTATTAAGTTTCAAATGACGGTAATTATTATAATGATAATTATAAGCTACGGTACTTAGGTATGGTCTACTTTAAAAGGTGAAAAATATAAAAGTATTCTTTCTTTCTTTCTAAATGACGGTAATTGTTATAATGATAATTATAACTTACGAAACTTAGGTATGGTATACTTTAAAAGGTAAAAAATATAAAAGTATTAAGTATTATTTCAAATGACGGTAATTATTATAATGATAATTATAACTTATGAAACTTAGGTATGGTATACTTTTAAAAGGTAAAAAATATAAAAGTATTAAGTATTAAGTTTCAAATGACGGTAATTATTATAATGATAATTATAAGCTACGGTACTTAGGTATGGTCTACTTTAAAAGGTGAAAAATATAAAAGTATTCTTTCTTTCTTTCTAAATGACGGTAATTGTTATAATGATAATTATAACTTGCGATACTTAGGTATTGTATACTTTAAAAGTAAAAAATATAAAGTTACAAAAGTAATAAGACTAAACTTTAATTCGGAATGCGTTAGAGCCGCCAGTGGGTTTTGCATTAGACGCAGTTTTATAATAAACAAGCAATATCAAATAATTTGCCACATTTTTTTTACAAGTTTTCATTATATGAAACATAGATGGCATTGTAATTATAATTAGATTTTTATGTTATATTATTCGCTCCTATTAGTAGCAGGGTGAAGTTATATAGCCTAAAGCCTTCATCAATAAATGGTCTATGTAACAAAAAAAATTTGAATTCGAATCACTAGTTCCTGAGATTAGCGCCTTCAAACAAACAACCAAACAAACTCTTCAGCTTTATAATATTAGTATAGATTAAGGAAGACCAAAATAAAAAACGGTTTTGAAAACTAAATGGCTACTCTTACTAGGTTTTGGTTTTGGGACAGTCGATGTGTATGTATGTAACGTATATTTTCTTTCTTTCTATATAGTCGATGTATATGTATGTATAGGCTATTCGCGTTAAGTAAATAGTGACGTCATTACGTTCAGAGGTTAAACTGGCCAATGAGACGTTAGTTAATGAAAAAAAAGTCATCTTGACCAATAACAGACAACCCCTATAAAATCTCATTGGTTAAATCATGGAGACCTTGATGACGTCACTATTTTCTTAAAGCGAATATACTAAGGATTTTGATTTGAGACAGCCGATGTGTATGTACGTAACATATATTTTCTTTCTTTCTATATAGTCGATGTGTATGTATGTAACGTATATTTTCCCAAACAAACAAACTCTTCAGCTTTATAATATTAGTATAGATTAAGAAAGACCGAAAACAAAATGGCTCCTACTATATTTTGGTTTTGGGACAGCCGATGTGTATGTATGTAACGTATATTTTCTTTCTTTCTATATAGTCGATGTGTATGTATGTAACGTATATTTTCTTTCTTTCTATATAGTCGATGTGTATGTACGTAACGTATATTTTCTTACTTTCCATATAGTCGATGTGTATGTATGTAACGTATATTTTCACAAACAAACAAACTCTTCAGCTTTATAATATTAGTATAGATTAAGAAAGACCGAAAAAATAATGGCTCCTACTAGGTTTTGGTTTTGGGACAGCCGATGTATATGTATGTATGTAAGGTATATGTATGTATGTAAGGTATATGTATGTATGTAAGGTGTATACGTACGCGGCTGCAGGGGCGGCGTGGGGGCGGGGCTGCGCGTGGGCACGGGCGGCACGGGGGGCGCGGGGGCGGGCGTCGACGGCGGCGGCGGCGGACGACTCGCCACTGCAGCGCTCACTGCTGCTAAACACACACAAAATTGTATTATAAACATAATATTTAGAATCAGAAAAAAGGCACATCCGCTCAATTTTTTGTAGAATTTTATCTTCGAATAATTCGGAGATACTCGGATACTCGGATACAGATACTCGATACTCGAATTTTATCTTCGAGTAATTCGGAGATAGGCTCAAAGGCACAAATGAGACTAATACTAATGTTTTTTTCGAATATATAACCCCAATTATTTCAGTTTGATCAAAATGATTGATGTAAAATAAATATATAATAAAAAAAATTATTCAGACTAGGCGCAGTAATACATATACACAAATAGAGAAAAGAATTAATCATATAACGATGTGCCCTTCTCTCGTACGACGGCAGGGTACCTCCGCTGAGACAATATCGTAAACAACCTACATAATTAAAAGCACATGTATACGTGCCGTGGCAGTGCACGGAATGTTCCAGGCGATGCTCGTAAGAGTATTATAACTGTGTCCTTGGGAATCTTCGAACAACCCCATATCCCTTGTTTACTTTTTACACTATAGTATATTCGCTTTAAGAAAATAGTGACGTCATCAAGGTCTCCATGATTTAACCAATGAGATTTTATAGGGGTTGTCTGTTATTGGTCAATGTGACTTGTTTTCTCATTTGCTCACGTCTCATTGGTCAGTTTGACCTCTGATTATCATGACGTCACTATTTACTTAACGCGAATAGACTATATTACCTTTAGCGTTCTGATTAGGCCCGTGATGTATCTCCTCCTTAACAGCGTTGATGCCGCCGTGGCTGTTGATGAAGTCGTAGATGAACTCTCGCGTCGCGTCATCCCGTAGCACTGTCTCCGAGATACCCGCCTTTGAGAAGAACGTGCGCATCTCCTCTTCGGGCAGATTGTCCACGTCGAAACCTGGGAAGGAAGGAAGAAAGATTCTATTTAAATAACGTTTCGAATAGATGTCACGTGTGTAGTAGAAAGAAAATACCTATGTTGCATCTGTCTAAGAGCCGAGGTTAAACCTCAGGCGTACCTAACCTCAAATTAAATAACAAATTTTAATTATAAAGTCCCACTGCTCTTTCCAATTGCTACATGGTAGCTAACCTCTAAAAGTTGTAGAAAAGTAATATTCCACCCCTGCTGTAACTAAAATTCTGTACATTAATAACTAACGGGACTAATCGCGACTGACTGTCTACCCGTGACCAAGGCTGCTGCAACGTAGCCAAAACGTCGGGTTAATAAAGGTAACTAAATAAAATAAATAAATAAATAACTTTTTTATATAAATACTTACGCGGTAAGTCCCGTTAGTATTAATCATGAGTATAAATCGCGAATCTCTTAAAACTATAAAATTCTCTACTCTAAAACCACTTAACACTACTGCCTACCTTTATCAGCATTCCAGCCCACATGGGTGACATGCTTGAAGTCCTTGGGTGCGCTGATGTCCGCCTTGGTCAACTTCCTCGTCTTTGGCTTCTTGGTGGCCCTCAAACCGTAGTTGCCTAGAAACCAAATATATAAAGATTATAATAATAATATTTAAGACACTATTACACCAATTGAACTAGCCCCTTGGTAAGTAAGTTCATTTAAGACTTGTGTTAAAGGTACTAGTCAATTAATACATATATAATCAACAACCAGACTGGAAAGCAAAAGAAAAGTGCAGTTCTTAACTCTACTTCCATCGGGAATCGAACCCGGGACCTCACGATTAGCGTTCAGGTGCTTAACTAATCGCGCCACAGAGGTCGTCATAAATAGAACAAATGTTGTTTTTGTGAGGTAATTTAAACTAGCAGAGTCAAAGTGAAACGAAGATTCAATGCGAAACTTAACATATCAAAATTCAACCTTATCTTTATTATATAATGACCATATTACTATTGACAATTAAACCGAAGCTATACGAATGTGGTCGCGAAAAATTTCCAAGAATGCGGATTTTACAAACAATGTGTTCGTTACACTGTGGAAGTAACGTTGAATTTGTTACGTTTAGTTTGATAATAGTATCTTGATAAGTTCAGTATAAATTGACCTTAATGGTTCTAAAAGTAACATCCAGATTGGATCCTTACGAGACTAAGTGTAATGGTTTATGTAAATAAAATTCATATGATTATTTCCCGCTCTAGTTGGAGACGTAAAATGAATGCTAACTAGCTGCAGTTTTTCGTATGTTGTATTCCGAGCATATCGTAGGCGAGTAAGGGACCAGAGGTATATGGAATCTAGGGCAGATGGGCTAGCCACCTGTCACCAATATTCCATATGTCATCAAAAATGTACTATTCTAAGTGACCAAGAAGATTTTTTCATGGCACCAAGATTCTGTCCACCCCGAAAGGGAATAGAAGACGCGAATGTATGTATGTATGATTATTCCATTAACACATACCTATCCACCTGAATCACTTCTACCACCACAACTACCTTATTCACTACCACTCACCACTAAACGCATTATTGTTGCTCTTGACAGGTGCTGGCGGAGTAGCGGCGTTGCCGTTCATTTGCACCGGGCCACGGCTCGGGTTGTAAGTCTGTTTGGAGGCTGCATTAATCTCCGCTGACGACATCTCGGCACGACGACGACGCTCTGTAAAGGTGAGACAGACGTGTGGAATAGTAAAGAGATTATCATATCTTAGTATAAGCTATACACATGACATCAAATTTCATATCTATTCATATATTTATTTTGAATATTAAAGTTGTACACTATTTCACTATTCTTCAAAATATAAACGTTGCTCTCCAATGGTTCCGACATAAGACCAGCGTTGCGTTAGCTATCAAACGCAACATACCCAGCTGAGTTGGAACCCTTTTGCTGCGACAGTAACATGCACAAGTTTTATCCCCTAGTTTGTAAACGTTTTGTATTGTGTATGTTTTTGTGGCTGTAAGTAAACGCTTTTTATTATTAATATTAATTCCTGATTTTTTTGATATTTACGTTCCTAATATAAAGCTAAGCAGGTATGTCATCACGGCCAGAGCTCTGTAGTTAATTAACACTCAAATAAATGGATACATTAAATTGCCACAAAACTTTCTTCTGTGTACAAAGTGTGAATAGCAGTCAAGCATGCACGAGAAGGTTAACGGATGTAAGTAAGGCAAGCGAGATTTGTCAGGAACGCACGAGGTAGTTACCGACATTCTTTGCCTATGCCATGGGGCTAAATATATGTATGTGGTTCTGACATAAAACCAGCGTTACGTTTGCCACCAGACGCAACATACCCAGCTGAGTTTTGCTGCGACAATAACATGCACAAGTTATACCCCTTAGTTTGTAAGTTTTTATTTGTAAACGTTTTGTATTGTGTATGTTTTTGTGACTGTAAATAAACGCTTTTATTATTATTATGTATGTAGACATAGACTAAAATCACGCCTATATCCCTACAGAGAGATCACAGATGCCCATAAGAAGAATATTAGTTGCGAATGAAGCAAGAGATTTGTCAGGATCTAGATGGTGATCGATAAGATCTGCCTATCCCGTAGAGGCGTGAATACAAGTAAGTACAGGGATTAAAGTACATGTATGTTCTTACCTTCCCTCCGTTGCTTGCGAACCTCAATCCTCTCGATGAGGGTGCTTCGGAGGCTCTTCGCTTCATCTTCACTCGCGAAGTTGAACGCTGTCATGTGCTCCTGAAACGATATACAGGCATTGAGTTGAGTCGTGTCTATGGCCTGTTGTATATTTAAAATTTTGTGCCTTAGTTGAGTTATCCATGAATGTCAATGGCAGCTATCTAAAATTTAAACTATATTGTCTATTGATATTTTTTTATATAAATATTGGGGTTGTGATGCCATATGGAGCATTGGTGACAGGTTCCTAGCCCATCGCCTAACACTCCGTTCATCCATAGTCACTTAGACATAGGTAATAAGACATCGTCTTTATTCTATATTATAAACCTTAGAGAATAGTCATAAAAAGAACAAAATACATCGATAGTCATTCCGGGTTTACAACTGTAATATTGATAATAGAAATAAATACACATCACGCCTGATTCCCTGGGGAGGGATAGGCAGAGATCACAGATCCTCATCTGTCCCGGCCCTGACACACCACTTTCGCTTCATTGAAACTCATACACACTCGGCGCTTATAGGTACTTCTAACATCATCCTTTTTCAATAACAAATGATGTAACAGTGACTTAGTTTGTTATGAATATGTCATTTTTTATTATTGTATTAATTCACACAATCGCGTATTGTTTTGTAAGAACAAAGAACATTTAGTTTTTATCTTTACACTGATATTATTAAAATGAAGCAGGTGTGACTTAGTACTGTAATAACAACAACGACCATTAACCCTTGCGGGGTATTCAGAGGCTCAGGTTTCCATCTCCGCAATTGCGAAGGCAGTAATTCTATGGCCACCTCGAACCCACGTGTTGAGCAGATAGTTAGTACTCAATGTGACAGGTGGTAAGCCGTGTCACCATTTGAAAGCACTAACTATTATCAGGAACAGGTAGGTTTCCTTACGATGTTTTCCCTCACCGTAGTATTCGAAGCATTTCGTAAATGTATATCGTAGGTGTCGTAGGAGGCGACTAAGGAACTAGGGGTATATCAAATCTATTGGGCGATGGGCTAGCAACCTGTTTCCAATATTCCATATGACATCTAAACCCATAGATGGTCTAAGTGACCAAGAAGTTTTTATCTTATTTCCAAGGTTCTGACTGGCCGAAAGGATTAAAATTAAATGTACTATAGTATATTCGTATTAAAAAAAGTGATTTTATCATGTCCCCACGATTTAACCAACGAGATTTTATACCTCGATCACCCTCGAGGAATAACATCGCGAGGAAACCTGGCTATCCCTCGGAATAGATAATAGCCAGTGCCTATATACGGCGATACGGTTCACTGCCTATCGCGTTGGGTGCTGTCTATTTAGTGACACGCGGGATTCGAATGTCCCATAACTAGCATGTCTTCGTAATTTCAGAGATGGGCACTCAAGTCTCTGACTACCTACAATAAAAAGGGAGTGTGTACACACATGTCGGGAAGCGTATATATGTATGTTGATTTTAAAAGGCTTGTCTCTTATTGGTCAATGAGACTTCTTTTCTCATTAACTAACGTCTCATGGGCTTGTTAACTCCTGAATATCATGACGTCACGTTGTACTTAACGCGAATACCCTATAGTTTCTGTCCGCGATAAACGAAAGGAAGACGATTTAAAACATATAAAGACTTCTTAGACTTTTTTAGTTACTGAGCCGTGTTAAAAATAAGCAGATTACTTCAGTGAACGTAATCAATTAGCTACTAAGCATGAATCGATGCTTCGATGATCGATTCAAAATAGAACTGGATAGGGTATCGATATTAGTAGTTAGGGATTAGGAAAGAATGTAACCAGCTGTTTTGTTGACATGTTAATGGGTCTAAGATAAGGGGTTATTTTAGATACGTTAGACAGTAATCCATAACAATAATGAAAACAAAGTACGGAAGTTACACGGAATAATGAGGAAAGGCAAATCTAAACTACTGAAATGTACATCAAAAATAGAGCTAAACATAAAACATAGGTTAAGTTAGGGTTGGGACTGTATTATTTTGTTGTATGATTCTTGTTATTGGTAAGAATTTGTATGTTTTGATGTTAGTTTAAACATTAGCCTAATAAAAACAACTACAAAACAGACACGAAAATATACAATTCAATGTAACAAGGACACAATCAAGTAGCGTTTGTGTATGCTATTTATCACCCAGATATATACTATATATATCTTACATTATCAACGGATTATGGATCAATGAAAATTATCTATACTTATTAATTCTACACACACATTGAGAACTAACTACCTGGTTAACACGTGGGTTTGAGGTGATCATAGAATTACTACCTTCGCAATTACGGAGATGGACACCTGAACCTCTGACTACCCCGTAAGGGCCAATGGTCGTGAACGCGTACGTACGTATTATAAATACTATTATCTTCAAAATGTATTTGCGAAACACGTAACCTCTGTAGTGAGAGAAAAAAGTGGAAAACCGGCTCTAACGGAATAGTCAGCACCATTCAGTTTCACCATCTATCACATTGAGTACTGACTATTGGCTCAAAAGTGGCATTCAAAGGTCATGAGGTATGAAAAAGAAAAAAAAGGTATGCAAACCATAGACTGCGTTCATTCGCAACGCCCTTTATTACATAACGTATTTTCCATGATACTTAATTAACACTCGGTTCCACTAATCAATTTCTACTACACTAATCAATACAGCCTTCCACGTTAGTTGGTAACTAGGATAATTACTACGGTAGCTCTCTTTCACACACTTTCACTAAATGAGATAATAGGTATACGCACTGGTACAGTTTGTAGCGGAATTTTATCATAGATAAAAAGTACTGATGACTTTTAAAACTGAGCGTCAATGAAGCGAATGTTTTGGGGCAGTATGGACTCAGTGAGCTCTGCCTATTCCTCTATAGGGACATGGGCGTGATGTTGATCATATTTAGCAAATTTATACATACATACATACGCGTCCACGACCATTAACCCTTGCGGGGTAGTCAGATGTTCAGGTGTCCATCTCCATAATTGCGAAGGTAGTAATTCTATGGCCACCTCTACCCAACGTGCTAACCAGATAGTTAGTACTCAATGTGACAGGTGGTCAGCCATGTCACCATTTACAAGCAATGAGTGTTACCTGTTCGGGGAACAGGTGGGTTTTCTCACATTGTTTTCCCTCACCGTAGTATTCGACGCATTTCGTAAACAAAAATATTGCGAAAATGTACATAGAAATTCACTAAACTTCATTTCTATTGGTACACGCTCAAGCGGGATTTGAACCCTGTACTCTCGATACAAAGTCAAGCCCCAAAAACTGAACTACCTCGAATTTATAATAATATATAAATGATTTGTTATATAAACGAAACTCACCTTCAAAACTGTTAACCTATTCAATATCACTACATGCATATTTGAGCAGAGTAACATTTTAAACACTTCACACATATTTAAAAGTTGAATCACCAAACCATTTCACAATTAACACCTTTCATATTAGTTTTATAAATCAAAACCGTTAACTAATATATGAAATACGTAAATATACTATTCACTACTTAGATTTAAAGATACATGCCTATAACATACTGACGTCATACGGGAGAAGGGCACATCTATCATTTTGGTCAAACTGAGATAATTTGGATTAAACTTTTTCCCATATTCTGCTTCATAGTGTGGAAACCTATGCTTATGGTATCTCCGAATACCTTTAAGATAAAATTCAACTAAAAATTGAGCTTTTGTGTCTTTTTTTCTGATTCTAAATATGTATATACCACAATTTAAAAATGTTAGTTGTGCCCTTTTTTCCTATGAGACGGCAGCATAGGTTATATATAACACTAACTAACTATAAGTTATAGGACCCTTTAAATTAGGTTACCTAGCTTTATATACAAGGATACCTATAAATTTCACTAGTACACAATCACACCTACCAATAGATCAATACACACTAATATTCTATACACTTGATGATCCTGTCAACATACTTTCACAGTGACATGTTAGTATTATAGGTTTGGAGGTCGATGCCTTTAAATATTTACTACGTGATGGTATTTCAAACGACTTGCCGATTAAATTTGACGACCTCCGTGGCGCGAACGGTAATCGAGAGGTCCTGGGTTCGATTCCCGGTGCAGGTGGAGTTAAGAACTACGCTTTTCTTCTGCTTTTCAGTCTGTTCGTTGTTTATTATGCTATATATGTATTTATTTGTCTATAATAAGTTAATATTTATTAAATCCTTAACTCCAGTCTTAATGGAGCAAGTGGCGCGTTCATTGGTGTAATAGTGTCACAAATACATATACATATACAGGGTGACAGATTCATCACTGGCAAAATTTTAACCTGGCTATCAGTAGCACCTGTAGAACCCATTTTCATAATAAAAAGGGTAGGAAATTTTTGAAAATTTTGGACAATTTTTTTAATTTGCATTTTAATTTTTCAATAACATATGGGTACCCTATTTACCTATTACTTACCAAGGTCATGTTCATTCATAAATTGTAAGTTTACATTCTATGTAATTATCTATGGTACTCTTGTGTTTGTGGACCAGGATAGCATCTTGAATGAAACTTTTTTCATTATTGAGACAGTGTTTTCACAGGTCAGGAAGCCAATAGAACATACTCAAGTGGTTTCCTTGAAACATTAATTCCGACAATGTTACGCACTATTTTTTTAATCCAAATAATCATCACTGCACACAATAACACAACATGAACATTAGCCGGTTATGGATTGTACTTAACTTAATCGCGTCATTACTCAATGCTGGTTACTAATTAATCTCCCTTTAGTTTACGCTTTGATAAGTTCTTTAATACATTTGATTCCAAATTTCTGTTTTATTTCGATAATTATAACCTCGAAACCACTTCAATAATTAATTTCATTTCCACTAAAGTATGAATTTTCATTCACATAACTAAACCATGTTTTACTTTCACATCATTAATAAACATCATCCACGATTATTGTACTATGAAATAGCAATTTAACATAAAATTATAAATTCAGACGACAAACAAACAAAAATACTTTTAACCGCCATAGCATTGTGTTTTTTTTTATTTACACACAAAGTGCATAGGCCATGCAGCCAAATCTTAAGAAAGAAACAGACGGACAAGACAAAATGATGTTTTTCCATAGCATTGTTAAAATGGCGACAAACATAGTCAAATAAATAAATTAACCACAGATAAAGTAAAGATGAAGTAAAGATCGCGTCATACAGCCAGGGTGAAGTGCATTACATTTCATACTTTCGACTTACTACGAGCATAAATATTTAAATATTTTGTATGACTAATTAATAAATATACATGAGATGAAGAATAAACAATGATAAGTAAATCATTAATAATAAAATTGTTTATTTCACTTATGTACTATTTTATCACTAATAATCTCATGTACTTTTTAAGACATGTAACCAGGCCATTAAATTAAAAAGTAAAAAAATTACTCTATGTTCAATTGTTTATGTATCTGTCAAAAATTTCAACGAACGAACGATAAAACGATAAAAAGTTATGAAATTATTTGTTATTAGTTATAATTACCATCGATATGGATTAAAATGAACAAAGATCGAAGAACTAGTGAAATGGAATTGTTTTTAGCATCATGTACAATGAATGTGTGATGAAATCGATGTGTTTTGATAATTTTCATTGGTGGCATGTAATGTTCAACCAACTTTTATGTTTTTGTGTATTAAACAGCAGGTAAGCCGTAGTGATGATTAATGACGACTTTTCTTCAACCCCTTGATCGGCATTGGGTACAACAGAAATAGAGTTTAGTAAAAAAATTTAGATTTTTACTTGGATATTTTGTTGTTGATAGTTGTTAGTTTTGTTGTTGATAGTTTTTTGTTTTGGGTGTTGAAAGATGTTTAATTGGATGAGAACTTATGAATGAAATAATGTAGGGAGTCCATGTATTCTGAATTGGCTCCCAAACTTTGAGGAGGCTTTTCTCCATATTTTTGTACTGGAGGGTACTAAAGTAATTACGCCAGGCCACATAATTTTGATCATATAATCTACCCTTGAAGTTTTGCCAGTGATGAAAATTTCACCCTGTATAGTTATTATAACTTTTTCTTATGAATAAGTATAGAGTAACAGACTTTATAACCAAGGTGATATATATTATTGTAATGTTACATACATATACATTGCGCCTGTTTCCCGTAGGGATGTCTGTCTACCCTCACAATTGGAATTTTTGTTAATTAACTTGTAGAGAAAATTGTATGAGGTCATGAACTAGTAATCCAATAGTACCTACGCTAAATGTCACTCGTAAAAATTCTATCTATTTTGTTCTGTCAAAACACAAAAAACACTCAAGTATACCTACTAAAGTACGAAGAAACATACTTAATACCATGTCACTAAGCATCCTACTATACACGTCTTATCTCCGATTCCCTATCGCGTCTGTTTGCAGATCTAGTCGCAATTAGAAAGACGTAACAGTCACTTATTACGCATTGTGATGTTGTTACGCAGAGATAACAGTTTCGCAAGCACATTTACATATTTACCCATCACTTGTGCGAAAGTGAACAATTCCAATGTTTCAAATGTACTTTTTTAAGGCGACTAAGAGACTAAGGTCTTAGTTAAGGTCTTAGTTTTTAAAACATTATAGGCTAAGGACAATTAAAGGTGCTTACGTGTCAAGATTTACTGGAAAACCATGATCTTAGGCTGGGTCTTAAATCCGCTTATGCTTTTTGCAAAATATTAGTTCAATATGATTTCGGTAAAATTGGGAAGTTATTCGTGGAATAGTTGTCAGCTATGGTGAAATTTGCCATTTTTGCCAATCCACTACACACTATTACATACGTACACATCAAGCCCAATTTCCTGTTGAGGGGTAGGCAGAGATCACGGATTACCATTTGTCTCGATCCTCACAATTTCGCTTCATTCACACTCATACACCTTCTCATACATGCTCATAAATATATAATACATAACTAACTATTAGGCTTACTATCTAGTTAACATAGCCATACCATGTCACCATAGATTCAGACACTCGAACAGCTTTGACTACCTTGTTAACACCTACCTAGTTAGTATTCGTTTAAGATTAACTTTATATATAAAAGTACATTGTACATTGCGTCGAATTCTACGGTGAGGGAAAACATCGTGAAAATCTGTTTCCCGAACAGGTAATAAATAGTCAGTGCTTGTAAATGGCGACATGGCTTACCACCTGTCACATTGAGTTCTGACTATGAACACGTGGGTTCGAGGTGTCCTTAGAATTACTACCTTCAGAGGGTAACACATCGTGACGAAACCTACTTGTTCCTCGAACAGATAATAGTTAAAGCTTGTAAATGGCGACATGACTTACCACCTGTCACATTGAGTACTGACTATCAACATGTAGGTTCGAGATGTCCATAGAATTACCCTCACAATGGCGGAGAAGGAAACTTGAACCTCTTGACTACCCCGCAAGGGTTAACGTATACGTGTTTGTCTTTTTGTTTGTGTATTTATCACCTCTAAACTTGAACCTCTGACTACAGTTAATGATCGTGAACGCGGTTGTTGTTATCATCTTTAGTTACATATATGTATACTCAAGTATAAACTCACCTCAGCCTCAAAAGTATGCAAATACGGCGTTGGACTGTTGTACTCAATCTGCAGATACACCTCATGTTCCCATATCATGCACTTCCTATACAGGCAGAAGATTCGGAAGAAGTACGATCTTCTCCCATTGTCTTTTATGAGGCAGAGGACGCCCGTGTCTCTCTTCTTCCATTCGCCATGAGAGGGCGCCTCTGTGACGAAGAGTTGTACTACTGCAGTTGCTAGGGACTGGAAGAAAATAGGATGAAAAAAATGTTTAGAAACATATAATATACCTATAACCGCCGAGTGTGTATGAGTGTCAATGAAGCGCAAGTGGTCTGTCAAGATCGGGACAAATAGGGATCCGCGATCTCTGCCTACTTCTCTACAGGGAATCAGGCGTGATGATACTAGTACAGACGATATTAGTACATACACATAAGAGGTCACAGTTCTAACCTAACCTAACCTACGCATTTTTAAAGAAGAAAGTAACCCAATTTATATTATTCTAATTGAAATTCTATGATCTTCATAGTATGCCTAGTCAAATTATGCCAAATAATCTGTACTCTAAATGAACGTTATGCTAAATGATATTATACAAAATTTTAACTATGCCAAAGGTAAATATGCCAATAAAAATTCTACTATCTTAAATGTATGCCATTCTAAATTCGGTCATAAGCACATTATGCCTAAAAATATTTAAGTCAAATATTTTTTATGCCTAATAAATGATCGACTAAAGACGTTTCTGCGAAGTCAGTTATCCCAAATAGGTTTCGGAGTATCAAGTTTCTACCAAATAGACCGCACCCCATGTGGTGAGGTATGAATTGTGTATACATATACTAGTGAATGAAATTTAAATATGTCTTTCATTTACGTACATAATTTACAACCGCTAACGGTGAGGGAAAACATCGTGAGGAAACCTGCCTATTCCTCAGGATAGGTAATAGTCAGTGCCTATATACGGCGATACGGTTCACTACCTATCACGTTGGGTGCTGTCTATCTAGCGATACGCGGGCTTCGAATGACCCATACCTAACATGCCTTCGAAATTTCGGAGATGGGCATTCAAGCATCTGACTACCCCGCCATAATAAAAAAGGGAGTGTGTATACACAAGTCATGAAGCGTATGTGTATGTGTATATAATAGTCCCGTGGCAATAGGGACTAGCTGCTGTTCTTTGTCATGTCGTAAGAGGCGACTAAGGGACTAGGGGTCAATGGAAGCCATTGGACGTCTGCAACCTGTCACTAATGTATGGTATGACATCACAACCCCAATATCGATACTAGAATGTCCAAGGTTCTGTCTACCCCGAAAGTGTACAAGAAAGTGAATGTATTCACGTATAATATGTCCATACATACACTTACAGGTATGTGTAGGTGTGTGGATGTCAATGTAACGAAAGTAGCTTGTCAGGTTCAATACAATTGGGGATCTATGATGCCTGGCTACTTCTTCATAGGGAAACAGATGTGATTTGTATGTGTGTTCCGTTATCGCTTTTGGGGTTGACACATACAGATTAAGTTCAATTTGGTTACATTTTGATACTAAATAATCTTTCCCTAACGTTTTTAGAAACGTTTAAGTAGTTGTTTACTTGCTAATTTATCAAAGATATTATGTATTATGTGTTACAGGTATTATTATTAATTTGTTATACAGCAATGTGTTACTAATTCAATAACTTCAGTATTTGAAATACCGCTTGAAGAATACTTATAAACAAAAACTTGTAAGTAGTTAGCAAGTTATTTCCTAGTTTATATTTTTTATTCACTATTGAGTAAGCATGATGATGTGAGTCTGATTTATAATTCAAAGTCACCTTAATTTAACCTTAGATTACCAATAGACCAATACATTAAACAATAAGTAGATTCAGAGACTATTGATTAGACATTCATGTCCTTTAATCTCTACTGGGGTGGACAGAACCTCAAAGATATAATATATTCTAGGTTACTATATATCATAAATATTGGTGCACAACCCAATGTCATACGGAACATGGGTGACAGATTAGTAGCCCATCACCCAATAGATCCTATTTAATTCTAATCCCTTATCGTTGACTCTTTTGTCACGCCGGGAAGAATGTCAGCTAGTTAACATTCTTTTTACGCGCCAGACTAGCACGGACAGTCAAGAGTGGGTTTTATAATGACCAAAAATAAAATTCTCTTCAATCACAGATATCAATGTATGTGTATGTATTGGTGATTATGTTATGAAGTGTATATTTTGCTTAGCTAAACCAATCTGAAGTGTTTATCTTCAAATACCATAGAGATTACAGTCCTAAAAATATAGTTCAACAGAGATACAGACAAATCAAGAAAGAGATAATACACTATTTCATAATCCACTAATCTTATCTCATGAAACCTGTTTTTTATAAGCAATGCACATATCCGTATAAATATTATAACTCTTTGAATATTTTGAGTTGAGTTAATAGACTTTTAGTTTAATTCAGGGTGTTTAGATGTAGTTTAGGTGGTCAAGAATACAGAACAGAATATTGGGGAAAGGTTGCTAGATAATCACATTATGTACCCTTAGGCACCTTATACTGTTAAAATGTTCCTAGGTTTATTTGCTAGGCAACTGAAGTAATCATGATAAATTATTCTCTAATAGAAGTTTGTATACAATTTCTAACAATAAAAATTAAACATAATTAAGTAACTATATAATTAAATATCTATTGAATTTATTATTTGATTAGTAGGAAATTAATTAATTACAGCACTATAAGATATTAAATGATTACTGTTTTCTAATGCTAATGGAAACAAACAGATATCTTCCATTTGTTTGTAAAACTAACTTATAAACAAAAATATTTATAAAATATTGTGTGGGCAATCATGACTCAAACATATGAATCATTACTAAAGAACTTCCAACATTCTTCTCAAGGCAGGTGTATGCGACATGAAGAGCATGTATGAGAAGGTTAATGGGTGTGAGTGAAGCAAGAGAGATTTGCCAGGAACTTTACAGGTGGCGATCCATAATATATTCCTATCTCTTTAGGGTCATTGAGGAGTGAGTTTATATGTAAAGAACTTCCAAAGATACTATAAAAGACATAAAAGGACAAAAATATACCTCTGAGTCACTGCAGGTGATTTTATGCAAGTTTGGGACCTAAAATGGGTGCAAATTCGTGCTTGATATGTTATTACAGGTTTTCTATGTATTCTATTATAGGCCATGACCATACAAATTTAAGACTAATCATTAAAATACAATACCTGAGTATAAGAACTAGTAAGAATTTTATTCATATATAGTTCCCAAAGAATACAAATCAGTATTATCAACAGTATTACAAAGGAAATCAGTTACTTATAAATAATTAAAATTAATCTTTATTCAGAACATTTTAGTATGAGAGAATGTGGTACTGATATAATATTTGTAAATTTTTAGAAGTATGACTAAGATGTGAATATTGTGAGTATCTTCACAAGATAAGAACAAAAACTAACACGCACTCTCATGAACTTTTATCCCTGTGGTGTACCCAGAGGTTAACATGTCCATATCTGTATTTGTAGGGGTAGTGATTTTATGCCTATGAAGTAATAATTACACTATTATATTCTACCAAGGTAAGAATGAGATGAAACTCTATTGTACTCAAATAAATCAAAGATAGTATAACAAGAGGCTATTAGTTTTAAACATTGCTGATACACAAGGAATATTGTAGATATAATAGTAAGATTAAATGTAATCTTAGGTATTTTATCTCAACGATACGGTAACCTAACTGATAGACACTGATAAATTTTTGTTCATAAAGTGGCAAAGAATGAATCATCATCCAGGAACTTTAGGGTTTAATTAATAGAATTTTGAACAACTCACCAGACATTTGGGTCCTATCAAGCCAAACACAATCTCATTCTCCTCCTTAGAGAGGAGGATACTAGGCACATTCTCACCTCGAGGCATTTTATTGCAATAAATTCACAGTAGAGTACAAATCATGAAGTCATCAATGCATGTTTACATTTTGAATGCAATACGTAATTAGCAATGAGGTTCCAGAGCGTAATAGACAACACTGAGATCATTTCTCATCCACAGTCAACTAAAACAACATTGGAACCGGATAAAAGGGAGAAAAACTAGAAATATACACTTTTTCAACTTTCACTACAAATACACCACACACATAGTACGCCACAGAGTTGGAAGAGATGTGAGACTTCAATGAAATATTGACTAGAGTACCCGCCACATAAGGTGGCAGTTGGAGGCGTCGCCACAGTCGCGTAATCCAGTGTTGCCAGTAAACACGCCAAAACTAGCACTCACTGTGCCATACGGCTCGATACATTATATTGAGGTTTCATTTGTAACGATCTTTGGTTGCAGAGCTATAGACTCAAATAAAACAAATTAATATACCAAAGTCAAAGGTCAAAATATTTTTATTCAAAATAGGCCCTATCATAAGCTCTCTTTGAAACTTATTTTATGATCTAAGTACAAATTAAAAAAACTATATATTGACAAAAGGAATATATATGAGTGAAGTGGAAGGGCGGTTACGTAGGGGCCGGCCTAATAAGACATATATGTAACAGTAAGATAGACGCTATATTGAAAAAAGGTGACGTTAGGAGTACCTATAACCGCCGAGAGTGTATTAGAGAATGTATGAATGTCAATGAAGCGAAAGTGGTCTGTCAGGATCAGGACAAATGGGGATCCGTGATCTCTGCCAACCCCTCTACAGGGAATCAGGCGTGATGTGTATGTATGTATGTAAGAAAACTATTTCAAACATGGCACTGAGCATTGTCTTTACATATTTTTACCGAGGTTAGTTCACCAACCATTTCGGCTGCTCAAGATGCCTCGTCATGAAGACCACGACCGCTCTGATAAGAGCGTAACGATTGAGAAGAAGAAGTTCAGCGGAGACCCTTGGAGAACAACTAACAAGAAACTCCAGAAATCAATTTATTATAATCACCCTTAACAAACATAAAAATTACAAAGAGTGGGCAAAAAACACAACGCTGGTAATACTAAATTTACCTTTCATACAAAATAACACGCAATGGCGGAAACGTCAAATTTAGTTCCAAGTTTGGCTACTGCCACCTTATGTGGCGGGTACTCTAATAACAGAATGCACAAGACAGTGACATCACTTTATAAAGTTCTTCTTAGATGTACGATTTACACGATGTAGCAAATTTGTACGAAATAACTGCTACTCAAAAGCTAATTATGTATGTTATTTTGTATCGTTCTTATTTCTAGCATCGGTTTATTTAATATTATGACACTGTACAAAAATAGTTCAATCATTTGAGGTGTAGGTATTTCCGCCTTCAGCGACGTATATTCAACTCCACTGGCAAATTTCACTAAAATAAAATCTGTGTACGTTTTTCACAAAAAATGCAACATACAGCTATTCCAGGCGATGAAAATCAACGTGAGGAATTCTAACCTTTCTACGGAATAGATAATGAAGTAATTGTCAGTGCTAGTAAATGGCGAAACGGCTCGCCACCTGTCACTGTCAGGATAACAAATGAGCTCAAGACAAGAGATGGGTGCTTGAACCTCTGCCTACGTTAGGTTTAGTCAGTTTCAGTTAAAAAAAATTGTAATAAGTAAAATAGTCAATAAAACAAAACATATTCTACAATCATTTTTATTGTTTCTCGTCTTCACAGGTATTACAACTGTGCAAACTACATAGAAAATCATACAAATTCTTAACTATTACATATCGTTACTTACAAATTTAGTCAATTTCGAGACATATAAACAGTAATCGACATAAAAGACATGAATTTCGTACAATACAAATAGGTTATCGTCTTTGGCAATGTCGAGCTTAGCGCCTTCAAAAAACCGCAACATATTTCATACACAGACATGTAATAATTAATTTTAGTATTAGTCTTGACACTAACAGTGTACATCTTTTTAATATTATGCAATTCAATTTCATGTAATGTTGAATTGACTTTTTCAGCTGTCAGTCATTAATTGATTACTGTACATGAAACAGAAAAGAATAAATAAAATACTATAGAAAGTAAATATGTACTGAAACTTTTATAAAATAATATTTAGATTTAACTTATAACATAATCTTGCTTACTGTTTAATGTAACAAATTCGTGATAATTTTTGTTAGAGACTACGAAACAACATAATATATTTTTAAGGTAATGCATACATGGAATAATTCAGAAATCTATTCTGATTACATAGAATAATTGTTACCGTGAAGTATAAACTAATAACAAATAAGAAAATAGGCATATAGTAAAATAAAATCTTTAGGACGCCTTCTATTCATATTTCTTTTTGCTTGATATTAAAGAGTAATTTACATAAAAATTCACTTCATATTTTCATAGGGATGTAATTTGTACATATAGTTGACAGAACTTGATAAAATAGGTTGAACATGCTATCAAATCACATTGAATGAATAGCATTAAAAACAAAATAACACGATAATTTTATTACCGTTACAAAACATCACTAAAACCAAACTAAACATATCATATTTAAAGAACGAAATACACAGCCTTTTAAAATAATTACAACAGAAAAATAATTTTATTTTTGACTTAATAAAAGAAAAATTCATTGATCTCTAAAGATGAAAACTGTATAATGTTTGCCCAAATTAAATAATAAATGGAACAAACTAAATGTTATTTCTCTTTAGTTATATGTTTGTGAAGACAGGCATATCCCTCGTATTATAAACTTTAATTGAAAAAAATGTTTAATAAATTGCCGATACACTTGTCAAATACAAATTTATTTTACAAACAATATTGCGATTAGAAAAAGCAATATTAATTGAAATATACATAAGAAGATTAACATATTGCATAATTTTTAACTGTTACTAAGATGTGCCTCATACATACATGAATATTGATGTATTAATATTTAGAACTACAGATATGTAAGGTGTATTTTACTAAATATTTCATATTGACAGATGTTAATAACAATTGTGTTTTATAGTGTAGATTCATCTTGAAACTGAAATACCTAAGTTAGCTAGCAAATGACACAATTTAAATTATCTGTTTGTATTATTCATTTCAAGATTAAGTACCTTATTACCATAAAGTGTGACAAGAGTTATAATGAAAGTTCTTGACAAACCAATGACATTTTAACAAGACTGTCAAGAAACTTACCAATAAGAATATAAACGAATTGTCAAAAGTGACAAGACAGTGCTTCGTTTTTCACCACTTTCATTAAGACTGTACTGTAGAATAGTGTGTTCTGCTAGCATTAAGAGTTCGCAATAATTCGTTGTCAAAACTAAATTTAAAGGCACAGCTGTAGTGAAATTAATCAATCGTTGGTTATTTTTCGTTCAAATCATTACTTTAAAAGTAAATTCATATAAACAGGTTTTAATGTTGCCATCTATTGAGGAATTATATCCTAGAAATGTCTAAATCCACAAATTTCTTGGTGTTGTTTCCTATATAGTTTTATACGATTGTCACTACAAAAACATACATGTCGAACATAATTGACTGTCCATATAGATCCAATAATAAAGTGTCCGGAATATTATGCCCATATCGCGACTTGATGGCATTAACCAAACATTAACAGGTAAAATTTTTACACCGTCTCGTTGATTTATTTAAGTATCACGGTGTTATACCTCACCGTTGAATCACCAATTCAAGTATTGGCCCGGTGCAAGTATATAAAAACCACAAATGTATCTATATGGCAATTGAAGGTGAACAGAGAAGAATATTGCGAATACGTGTACTTTTATACCCTTCTTCTTATAATGGATGACAATACTTGAGACATATGAAAAAGGTCATACTCTCGATTTATATGTCAGCACTTGTACGTATTTAATAAATTGGTTTAGCTTGACAATGTCACTTATTTTGAGATTTTTACGAATATCATAAAAAGAGGAATAAACAGTTATTTATACTAACAAAATATAATATATCATACATAAACGTTACAATTACGAAACTAAATCACATTGCAATCGATTCAAAGACTACATTAACGAATATCTGCACCTTTCAAACTAAAACTATTTTGTACTAAAACCTGTGAACATTTCTTTGTGCCTCTCACGGTAATACATACACATCGTTATCATGTATAAAACACTACATACCACAAGGGTTCTAGTTTAACCCTTTGAGATTTCTATCGTCTAAAAACCTAAGAGTACTTACATTAAATCACATGAGAACATAATATAATTGAAACGTCCAACTTGACTCTTGCGTCAGACTATCGTGGTAAAAATATCACACTCATTGTGCCAATATGTTAAGGCTCACTTAAAGTTCATTCTTTCTTTCAATTCGATGAGTTACTGGCCGCCGAATCGCTCGGCTCTTCCTTTTTATACTGTGGCGGCGCCGGCGTGTTCGGGCGCGGATCTGGAAAATAATAAAAAAATCAACTGTCAGTCAAATTTTAATAACAACTTTTTTTCTTGTCAGTTCATAAATTGTATACGTTTTATACGCACTAGCTATAGATAGAGCTAATTGCTTATTTGGCTACCAGGTCGTTTGTATACTTGTTTTACTTAACAGAGAATTTCCCTATTACGCTTCTTTGTTATCCATATACATTTTGTTGTAAAAGATATTTATAACGTTACGACGTCTATTTTGTAACAACAAAAGTCATCTAAGAACAGAACCTACGTACAATATAATAACTAAACAACCGATCAGAATGAAAGCTAGGTCCCAGACTAGCACAAAACATAACGGTTCACAGAATATGGTAATAAAACATTTTACCAGTAAAGACGTAACAATCTCATACACAATTCAATCTCGCGAGCGGCCCATGCATAATTTATGAACATTCAAACGATTGTTTAAGGGAATAAATAATAATTTCCACGAAATATACATAAACAAATGGAGCAAAGAGGTTCTCGAATGGAGGTCCCATCTCGGTAAATGTAGTGTAGGATGCCCCCTTGACAGGTGGACGAATGACCTAAGGAAGGTAGCTGATAGTGACTGGATGACCGAAATGCTAGGGAGATCTGAGCCTAATTTCATTACTGCTTTTTGCAAAATCCTAGTTCAATATCATTTCAAATTGTGTGAAGTTGTTAGTGGAATAGTTAATGTCATGAATGGTGAAATTTGTCACTCGCTTATCCACTATCAACTTCACACTATAACTGAAGGAATATTGAACTACGATTGTGCTAAGACGCATTAGTACACTTGGGCCTCTGGTTTGTTAACCAGTGAAATGCTACAGGTAGATTGATTTGACAGATATACAAGTCATGCCCGTAATCCTTGACGAAGTGGTTTAAAAAGAAACCGTCACCAAATGTAGTCCAATAATGCGACCAAATTATTCAGCATTTAAACCAAAAATACCTAAACTCAATCGTGCAGTATTCGAATTTTATTTTTAAAGTTGATTATATTTTGTTGATTATATATGCTATATATTACTTAAACATACGTTGACTAGTACTTTAAACACAAGTTTAAATGATTCCTACATACAGGTGTGTGTACATCATGACTATAACACGTTACTGGGCAAGGTCCGTTACCCTGTGAAATCACATCACGTGACATTCTCACTTTCGTGGCGGCACGTGTTACCGTGGATTGCGTGGCACACGACACGCTATCGGATTCCGATACAAAGGTCACCGGTATCTATTGAGTGACCTCTAGGTAGGTATGAGTGATATAGGCCCAAGCTTCATTTGTGGAGCTGTGAATGTGTTTTTTTAAAAAAGTAAAGATACTTAAAATCCTAGTTTTCGCTTCTGAAGACATGCTACAAAGAAAGCATAAACCCATATTACATAAAATTATTAACATCCTTTTTCCATTCCATTAATAACCAAGTTATGTTACAAATCTGAATTTTATACAATGTTACAGATACAAAACATCAACTATCCATTATTTTGGGCATTATAAAAGTGAGTGTGCGTATATACAGATACATACTTCTACAGCCGATAAGCATATCCTTATGTCCAAACATCGCTTTTTACATTAAAAAACAGCTGTTTCCATTCAAATATCATACTACATACTATGCTATACAATTTAAACTATAGAAAAAAAGAACGCGCTTCTTGGCGCGGTTACCATGGCAACGCAACAACAAGCGTAGACTCAAGGCCATCCGACTCTCTAGATGCGTCGTAGCAAATTGGGTGCGTGGGTCACTCCAATGGAGATTAATTGATAATATCATCGATAATAATATGAAGCGAATAAAAAGTGCCTTTCCATTCCATATAAGAACAGCACTTACCAATGGATATGATTTCTTGTGTTTCAATTTCTATGTATATTTTTACGGTGTAATTTTCAATCTCTACTCTTCTAAGTTGAGAGATAATATTGTAAGGAAAACGCCATATTCTTTCGTATTGGTAATAGCCAGTGTCTGTACTGCGATAAGGCAAACCACTGATACGTTGGATGTTGGTACTGTATTGTAAAAAGTATGTTTCAAAAAGGCTAAGTTAATCTTCTGATTACGGTAATTCAACCTCCGATTACCCTGAATAAAATGTAAATAATGTCGTCTAGCATATATGTAGGATCTATTAATTGTAGGTACATATATTTCGTTCATAATTTAAAAACCGTTATGGGTAGATTACTGAGGTCTAATCTCTATCTAATACACAAATTTTTCTCTACTTTACAGCCATATATTTACACTTTATAGCACCATACATGCTCGTCCATAACAAATAAATTAATGAATGTAGGTATATATCATCATCACCTTTATTCTTACTTCCGTATTTTAACAAATGCGTTCAAACCTATATACAACCAAAAGCCTTATGTAGGATACTATTGAAGAGTAAATTGAAACTCGTGTTCCAGGTTCGTGCTAATCTGGGAAGTAATAATATACTAACGAATCATGTTTCTTATACGAATTATGTTTCTTTTTAATTTAGTTTTGTAACTGGAATTGGGCAAAAAATCCTGAAAGCCGGAGTTTCTTGTTGGTTCTTCTCCGAGCCAGGGCTTCCGAACCAACGGTAGAATTTCAATGCTAAGAGACAACCACTGTCAGGCAATGTTTTGACTTTCAATGAATGTACTATATACCTTTGTTGAATACAAACAATTGACATTGACTAACTAGATACCGTACTTTGCGACATCTCGTAAAAAGCTTTTCAGGAACGAGCTAAATGGAATTTACAGGACGATGGGCTAGCAACCAGTTCTTATATTCCATTTTTAAAGTTCTGATTTTTTTTAATTAGGAAAGCTAAATTCTGTACAAAATATTAAATACTAGCGACACGCTCCGGCTTCGCACGGATATAAAATATATAGCTTACTCCACTATTTAATGGATATTATTATACATATAAACCTTTCTCTTGAATCACTGTATCTATTAAAAAAAAACCACATCAAAATCCGTTGCGTAGTTTCAAAGATTTAAGCATACAAAGGGACATAGGGACAAAGAAAGCGACTTTGTTTTATACTTTGTAGTGATAAATCGAACTTTAAACATTCAACTGTGCTATTCGCAAATGAAGTATACACCTATAATTATATTTATGTTTTTTTATTGATATTTGTTCTTAAAGACAGAAGGCTTGAGTTTAAGTATGTATATAGGCTTTATCCAATCTTTTGAGATCATAAACAATGAGTTTATGTATAGGTTTTATACACTATTTTAAGATCATAAACAAAATTGTATGTATGTAATGAAAGTATTACTATCCAATAATATTAATATTCAAGGCCGCCACGTCTTATGTATTACGACGTAATTGTAACAATCATTATTATCCTTGTACAACAATTACATTACGTACGTATTGCTCGAACGTGTGACTAGATATATAACAATAATACTTGAATACATATATTGTATTGGAGCAACTAATACGACGAAATATCTGCAAGAGTGGACAAAACCAAAGATACTCTAAGAAACAAGTATCAATAATTACTCCGATAAAAACTCTGAAAATAACGCAAATGGAGTTTTTTATTGTTACCATAAGGGGGAGGCTTGACTTTTTTGGAATAATGTAACGATGTTCTAATATATTCCTTAGAATATAGAGAGATACATATGTTTATTGACTGACATTTCATTGTTATTATTTTCGAGCCAATTAGTTCAAATAACGTTTTTTTTTTTTAATTCTTTATTAAGCCATTCACCACTTAGGTTATGTCGGCTGAAGTACAAACACTGATACCACGGCGTTTGAACTTCTTGTTATTTCATCGCCATGGTTACATCAACGCCGCCAGCCGCTACAACCGAAGAAAAACGAAATCAATGCTCCAATTTCTTGCTCTCTTCCTTGTTCTTCGGTTCGTTCCAGTTGAGGATCCAAAGCTTATCCCAAAGCGAACATATTTAGCCAGTTTGGCATCACAATTGACTAAATATTCAGCCGAAAATAATTATTTGTATTTTCAACTTTCACTGAGCTGCTGACTTTGTTGACGCACCATAGACGACTATAGTTCAAATAACGTTGCTCAAACCGAACTATATCAAAAGTGTTACGAAAGTTTCTTGTATGCCTTGGTACATTAATAAAACATAAGTTACTGCAAACTTAATATACTACACACTTGAACCCTTCAATTCTTACAATGCTAAAGCAAAGAATAAAGGCAACTACAGAAATTCTAGGCCCCTGAGAGAACATAATATACATGTTGAGTCAATTGGAAGCCAATAACGTAATTATGACGTCACAATAATGGCGGACACGTCACGCACGTCAAACGTTTTTATTTATAACTACATTTTCCCGCTTTTGCATTTGAGACTAAATAATATTTATATTTGGACTTTATTACACCAATTGAACTAGCCCCTTGCTAAGTACATTTAAGACTTGTGTTAAGGGTACTAGTCAACGTATATTTAAGAAATATTTACTTATTATGCATAGATGAATACATATACAGCATA
Organism: Leucoptera coffeella; assembly: GCA_030578115.1. Lineage (NCBI taxonomy): Eukaryota > Metazoa > Arthropoda > Insecta > Lepidoptera > Lyonetiidae > Leucoptera > Leucoptera coffeella. Next base: position 156,298 of record JAMBLF010000532.1, read on the forward strand.
TATGTATAATCAACAACCAGACTGGAAAGCAGTAGAAAAGCGTAATTCTTAACTGTGCCACCGGGAATCGAACCCGGGACCTCACTGGATCTAATATAGGCTGACTGATTGATTAAACTAACCTGTACTAAGCTGCTGTAGTTGGGAAGGCAGGTCAGCAGTCGTAACCTCAGCCCCAACGGGATTCAGGATATCCGGCATGGCGTTCCGTCTGCCCGTACGACCTGTCTCCAGAAATTCCTTGGGCACTTCCTTGCTGCTACTGTCCTGCATGATTGCCATCATTCTTCGCACTAGAAATGTGGACAAATTAGGTACCAGAACACTCGGTGTAACTCAAATGCAACACAACTGAAACTCAAGAGTTACGCTAGCATTTGAGTTTATACCATAGGCTCTTTGGAGAAACCATACATGACGCATAATTTATGTACATATTACATATTATTGGAGTAACAACATAACATAAACATACGCTTCACGACTTGTCTATATACACTCTTAAAAAAAACCGAAAAATTACAGGGTTATTTTTTTTTACAAGGCATTACTGAGCTGAAATGTGGACAAATTAGGTCCCAGAACATAGGTGAAACTCAAATGCAACGCAACTGAAACTCAAGAGTTACGCTAGCATTTGAGTTTATACTATAGGCTCCTATGAGAACACACACATGACGCGACCAGTTTGAAATGTATCTCAAAGCAGTTGCATTGAAACTTGCATGCAAGAAACTCAGGGTGCGTTTTATTATTTCTATATTTCTGAAAAATGATATTGTTTGATTGATTCAACTTAAAACAGGGTGATTATCATAACTTGTGTAAGTTAAATTTGTTAAATTCAACGTAGCTCAGTTGTTTGGGATTTGGCTCTGTATCAGTGGGTACAGGGTCCAAATCCCACTTGAGCATGTACCAATGGAAATTAAGTTTAATGAATTTTTATGTACATTTTCGTAATAAAAACACATTTACGAAATGCATCGAATTATACAGTGTGGGAAAACATCATGAGGAAACTCACTTTACGTAATAGTTAGAGCTTGTAAATGGCGACATGGCTGACCACCTGTCACATTGAGTACTGACTATTTGGTTAACACGTGGGTTTGAGGTGTCCATAGAATTACTAACTTCGCAATTGTGTTTGTTTTTTTTTGTTTCTGTGTAAGTGTCATAGTTAGCGCATATCTTTGGCAGATACTATTTTTAGACTTCTTAGATAAATATATCTGGATATTGTACAAATGAATATCTATGACACTACCTGTATCCAATATCCCATTCAACCAAAACCAATCCTGAGAACAAATCTTATATAAATTAATAGCAGTAGCACTCTGTTTAGGCAATCAATATACATTGTACCCAAATAGCTTACAATGCCTATAAACTGTAGATTACATAGTTTACTGGATAAGTCAACCAAAATGGAATGATCCATAATACAAAGCGATTTGTAAGCCACATGAGACCAGGTTAAATTGGTTACCTGAATGCTTACTACTGGTTATAAGCTAATAATACCAAAACTAAGTACCATTGCATCCCAATATAGCTGGCAGTTCCTTGCCATCCAATCCAGAGCCCCGAAGTACAACCAAAAGTCACTTCAAACATGCAGTCCCACACTCGATGAGGAAAGTTAGTAAATCACACAGCCAATGTTATTAAAAGCTCTTAAAAACCTGAAATTGAGAGGTAACTGTAGATTCTTACTTTATTGTAAAATATGCTATTGCTGCATTTATAAAGTTGATATATAAACTGCCACTAATGTATTTTGGCTTAAATGATCCAGTTTACAGGTTAAATAACCCAAACCATGCAATATAATTATTTATATTGAAAATTACTGTCTCGAAATTTTAATAACCTGCAAATCGTATTGTAACCCAAATAAAACATGCAAAGGGAAAGAATTTCAATATGACCTTTTATAAATGTTTATCGAGATAAAATCGAGAAGATCAAACCAATACTTTCCTATGATAAGCAGCAAGCAAAGATAGAATAAAATTGAACTATACCAGAACGCATCCGTGCTCTCAATATTTTTCTTGGTTTCACAACTCGTCCTTCGCAACATTTAGGCATGTTGGTGCCACTAAAAAGTCCTAACTGTAAACTCCTTTGCGGTTTCTGTAAGCTTTGCAACACAATGAGACTAGAAACAAACGTTGTAAAAAGGATATAACACCAATGTGTTTAACACTAAACTGTTATAAATAAAATAGCACTTTTATATATTAAAATGACCGGAATTTAATCATTAGCGAACTATTTAGATATTTATAAAAATTCAACAATCCTCTGGTTCTCCACGATATTATGGAAAATTGTGTAAATCTCAGTAAACCTCTGTTGAGTGGTGGTAATGAAAACTGACTGACTGACTGATTTTGTAGTTTTCTCATGCATTGTTCCTAAAAAAACTGACAGTAGCAAACAATTGATATAGCATTGTAATATCTGTGCTTATAATATTCTAAATTGCTCGGTAATGCTTTATTCTTAAATAGTAAAGATAATTAATTTTCATAACGAATATAACTTATATAATCTTATTTTGCTAGCTAAGACGGTACCCATTCGCACGGGCCCTGGGTCAGCATACGCCACTACACTTATTTTCTATTTAAAATTTTTGTGTTTTGCAATGGCTCGTATCGTTGTTGGTTTTGTGTCTATGTAAATATTTTTTGAAATGTTAACGATTAACTAAAAAGTATCAAAACGGAATATCAAAAATCCTACGAAAAAACATCAAACACTTCCTTTAATAACAGGTGTGACAACACTAAAAAATTGAATTGATTGTTGAAATAATGTAAAAGATTGGTTGGTTAAATAATTTGATGGTGTTTTTCAAAGTTGAAATACAGTTTTTCGTTCATTTTTCTAATTAACTAATAACAACATTTTAATATTAAATCGCTAAACGATTCAGAATTGTTTTGTCTAGTTTAGTTAAATTATAAATTCAGATATATTCGCACAATGATTAAAAAGCTAGCTGTGTATTCTGGGACCCTGTCCCTTATTCCTGTTGTAAAAGCAGCTACACCTACCCCTGCCGATCCTGCCAGGCCTCCACCTATGAAAGTTAGTGATTTGCCAATTTATGAATCCCCACACGCCGAATATTCCGAGTAAGTATGTTCAATGTGTATCCATCACTGTTACCTAACCTTGGCCATAATCAACATTGTGACGTAGATATTATGCATTTCGATGTAATAAGTATACAAAACCAATGTTATCGGATATGGTATATTGTTATAGAGTAAATCACGAATATAAAATCATTGCATATCCAGTATAATACATGCATTTCAGGTTTTTTATGATAGTTATAAACATTACGTTGATTTGTTATAGTAAATTTTAATCAAAACATGCAGTGGAGGTCCATAAAAAAGCTGTTATTAACAGTTGCAAAACATTATTTTCAGATTCATCCAATCACAGCAACAAAAGGAGAAATCGCCTAATCCTGTAAAGGAGGCGATCAAACCAGCTGTCAGCGCTGTGAGGGCCCAGGTTCAGTCAGCATGGCAGCAGACCACAGAAGTGACAGATAAGGTTTCCCAGTCTATCCAATCTGCGCAGGAAAATACTAATTGTATGTATGGTTTATTTTAAAAAATCAATAATTTTCTTGAATCATAATTTACTATCTCATCATCATCTACACTAAGCAAAATGTTGTGAGGAAACCAGCATTACCCTCAGGATAGGTTATCAATAGCTAGTGCCTGTATATGGCATATGGTTAAATACCTGATATTAGGCTCTGTCTATCTAGTGAAATGTGGGCATTGAATAAGTCATACCTTCAAAATTTTGGGGATGAGTACCTAAGGCTCTGACTACCACGATTATAATGCAACTGAGTATACACAAGCTTTGGAGCATATGTTATATGTAATTACAACTTCAATTAATTTAGCAACTGATATATTCCAATTTTGGTAACTAGGTAATAATACCTATACTTTTATTTAGAGGAATGAGTGTAGTAAAGATGTTATGTCTCTAAATTGGAAATTGATTTAAATGTAATGCTTTATTACATACAGTTTTTTGTAGTTTTCAACTGTTGTATAAAGTGATAAAGCATTGCCTGTCATTGTATCATTGGGTATTTACTACCTGGAACATATAGATTCAATATGGTCTTAAATCACCTCACTAAATAGTTACTGGTTGTAAACGGTATGTAATTTAGTTTTTTTATTTGATTATTTATTTCTCTCATTTCTTAATTTACAGGGATAGTAAAATATTTAAGGGAAGAATCGAATGTGCAACAGAGGTATGGTGCTGTGGTCATGGGAGCTGTCACAGGGTTCATCTTTGGCCTGCGTGGAGGCATTATTAGGGTTAGTAGTAACTTACAGACTTTAACATACGTAATAATAATCGGAAACAATCTCCAACTATACTTGCTTTTGGTAATCCTTTTGGCCTTCCTCTTCTAAACTCTCATCTACGGTATACTGATTATAAAGTGCCTATAAATATTTCAGGATACCTCCAGCCTATGTTACATTGTTATAAGTAATGAGTAATGATACTAGACAGTATCTGCTGACAGTACTATAAGTGGTCAAAGACATCCAATTATATAGTTCCTAAAATCAACATTAAAGACACATATTTTTCTTACAACTTTAATTCTAATTATTTTAATTACATATTTTTATTACAATACTATTTTTGAATGTTGTATGTATGTATTTGAATCCCTTCAAATATCAAAAATAAGGACATATACTCGTATTATGTTTGGTTTTGTTAATTTTCATTCCAATGGTATATTCAAATATTTGTACGCTAGAAAAGGCAGCCCTACTGAAACTAATTTCAAGATTGTACAAATAACATTGTTTATTGACACAAATAAAGTTTTTTTCTTTCTATCAATGAAATTATACTGTATTTTGCCATTCTACAGAGAGTATTCTATTCCGGCATTGGCACAACAGCAATGGGCGCAGTCTGCTTCCCGGAGGAGACGAGGGACATAGCTCACAACAACATGGCCATTGCGAAGCAGTACATCAATATCGCTTACAACTTCCTTTACGGTGGTAAGCTGGTCATTATTAGTTGATAATATTAAAGATAGAATTAAATTATAAAGAGAATAAAATAGTTTTAAATATCAGATTCTTTTTATTAAAAAGACGGGTCAGATTATGATACTAGTAGTGTGAAGAATAGAAGAGAATGCGTTGAGTGCATGTTATCTTAGATGCATTAAAATGTTTATGGATGTGACTAGCGCAAGTGAGATAATTTGTCAGGTTTGTTTGATTGCCTAGACAGGAGTATATGGACGTATATTAAATAATAAATGTATGTATGTTAGTACTAATTGGGTCAATGTATTTGTGTGATTGCAATGTAAATATTATCATAGAAAAAACCAAATTACATGAATGAAGATTAAATGAACCAAATTAAACCTTTTAGTGAAGCCAGGTGATCCGCAATTGGAAGTTAAGTTCCCCGAGCTGCATTTGCCAAAAGATGTCCCTGAGTTTTTCGGTATGGTAAAATCTGTGGGTGGTACCGTAATTGATGCAGTGAAACCGCCACCATCGGCGGAAAGTAAACCTTCTGATAAGAAGGAATAGGTATGAGAATTGCTTGACAAGATGGTTGATGCTATTTTCCTGCATGCTTTTAGTTTAAGCTTAACTTCCTGCTTTAGGTGGTGGTAAGCTTAGCCTGTATGCTTTTTCTCTGAACTTAATGTGCCTGCATTTATTGGTTATGGCAAACTATTTTCATTTTCATTTAATATGAAAAAAGGGGACTTATCGCATTTATTTTACAAACCTTCTCTTCCCTATATTTCTGACACATTGATATTGCATGGGTCACAGGTAACTGACATATGAACAAGATGTCTTCGCCTCCATCGACATGTTCTGTCAGTCACCATCTTCCCTCTAGTTTTAGTTCTATGGTTATGGTTGGTTTTGCTCAGCTTTCTTTAGTATGGTAATGCTGTTCTTTTTCATTTTCATTAGCTTTTAATTTGACTATTGAGTGTTAAGATTCCATTTTTATCTGAATTTTATTAATAATGCGCTCAAAATATTGTTTATTCATCCCAACATTATATTTGTTTTGTGTTCGCATGTGATCCCCGCTGAGTATTTCAATTTTGATCTGTGTCATGTGAACTTAATAAAGTTTAATTTTTTGTCATTTCACCTTAATCCCGCTTTTTACATTCTGTACTAGACTTATAATAACTAATGATTTAGTATAAAAATAATAATAGTGGCAAGTCATCGTGGAAGAGGCCAAGACCCACAAAAGGTTGTTGCACCTAAGAAAGTAATAAAAAAAAAATAACTTAGGAGCTAAGGTCTCAACTCATTTCAATTGACTTTCCAGGCCATGGAAATTGATTGGTGTCATTACTATATACAGAGTATATACATTTTTGGTATATCTAACTTTGATTAACTTAAAACCACATACTAAAAACAAAGATTCTACTATTAAAAATTCTTCATAATATTTTTATGTGCTTTATTATTATTTAATCTGTATAATGTATATTAATAACAGATGTTTTTTTATGTTTCAGTCTACTTTAAATCCAACCCAGCAAATGAAATGAAATCTGAGTGAAGATACTTAAGCTGCAAATAATTATTATATGACATAATTATTATTTATGCCTAGTATGAAACTAATGTTCTTATTTATTTAGGTAAATCTAAATCGTGATAATGTTTTAGTTTTGTTTAGTAAAATGTTCGTTTAATATTGTGTGTTTTTATTTACCTTATTAATATTTTATAAAATATACATATGAGGAAGGGCGGTTACATAGGAGCCGGCCCAATAAGACATGACAGTGAGATAGACGCCACATTGAAATATGGTGACATTGGAAGGACTTATAACCGCCGAGTGTGTGAAAGTGGTTTGTCAGGATCGGGATAGATGGGGATACTTGATCTCTGCCTACCCCTCTGTAGGGAATCAGGCGTGATGTGTATGTATTTGTTATTTTATAACTATACGCATCATACCTGATTTAATACTATTCGCTGTAATCTTGCATGAGAGAGGTCCTAGTTTCTGATCCCAGCTCTAGCATGTAATATGGAATGAAATTTAAAAAAAAAAATTTCATTTACGTACATAACTTACAGTCGCTAACGGTGAGAGAATACATTATGAGGAAACCTGCCTACCCCTAGTGATAGGCTAGTGCCTGTATACGGTTCACGACCTATCACGTTGGGTGCTGTTTATCAACTTAGTGAAATACGGCCATTGAGTGGCTCTTTCTTAATCTAATAGCTTCGAAATTTTAGAGATGGACACTCAAGCATCTGGCTACCACCACGCCACAAAAGGGTGTGTAACGTGAAGCGTATGATTGATTGTGTTTCTGGGAAGTATAAGTACATACTATTATTCTAGTATCAGATGGACAGAAACAAGGAAACATTACATCATCTCTCATTGCCAGGAATTGAACTATCCAGAGTTTCTTAATGCATCTTACTTACAAACATACACACATTCAAGACCTTTAATCCCTTTAGGGGTGGAGAGACACACTAATATCTTGGCCACCAGCTTGAACGGGATTAAATTATGGAACATAGATGACAGGTTACTAGCCCATTAGTCCTTTAGTTCGCCTCCTACAAAGTACGGCAGCTAGTTAGCATTCTTTTTACGTCCCGGAGTAGCACCTACATTAAGATTATTGTCTACCTCTGAAAGCTAATGCATCTTACGAATTTACTTCCATACCATTAATAAAAAACAAAATTTTCACCAATACATATTTATTTAGCATTACAACTAACACTTACTACTACAGTAGATAATCTTATACAATATCATCATCATATTATGCAAATATCATTTCCTCCCTTCGTTTCTTGGTCACCACCGTCCCTGGCTTGTGTTGAGCTTCGGGATGGTTCATCAACTCCGGTGGACACGTAGACACTGAAGACGTTAGTAGCACTTGCTTCAAATCGTAGAAAATGGCTGAATCCTCCTTCGTCACAAACGAGATAGCGATACCAGTTTTCCCAGCACGACCTGTTCTACCAATACGGTGAGTGTAATCTTCAATAGACTTTGCCATATCATAATTAATGACCATACTAACGTCTTTGATATCTATACCACGTCCAGCTACATCTGTAGCTACTAGAATATCTTTAGAACCGTTCTTGAGACTGGCAAGCGCAAAGTCTCGTTGCTCCTGACCTTTACCACCGTGCAATGTACAAGCGTTGAAGCCAAGTTTCTCCAAACCTTTAGCCAGTACATCAGCCCCTTTCTTCTGGTTGACGAATATGATGATGGGAGGCTCAACCCCTCGTTGTAAGATCTCTGTGAGCTTTCTCCGTTTCTCGTTCTCGCCTATCATGTGAACTATCTGTTCTGTTCGGTCTACAGGTTTACCAACAGAACCTATGTAGACTATGGCCGGTCTTCTCAAATAGGTGCGAGCTAATCTTTCCACAGCTGGAGGCATGGTTGCCGTAAACATCACGGTTTGTCTGTACTTCTTTCTTGAGTTGTAATTGGCTAGTAAAACTGAGGCGTCTTCTGCTGCATCCGAATCAGGCTTGATGTTAGACACGGGCATGTATTCGAGGATTTTCTGCACGTCTGGTTCAAAACCCATGTCAATCATTCTGTCAGCTTCATCTAAGACTACATATGTACACCGATTGAGAACCAAATATCTGTTTTCAAGGACATCTATCAGACGACCCGGAGTAGCGATGACTATTTCACATCCCAGTCTCAGTTTGAACCCTTGTTCTTCACGGGACAAACCACCGACAACTACCACTGAGGTAATGCCTAACGGTACACCGAATTTGCTGGTTTCCTCCTCAATTTGCTGGGCCAATTCTCTGGTTGGAGCCAGGATAATTGCATAAGGACCTTGGTCTGCGTCTTCCAGCCTTTCGTCCTTTGGTAGACTCTGGATCCAGGTGAGTAACGGTATAAGGAAGGCGAGAGTTTTACCAGAACCAGTCTCTGCAACACCAATGATGTCTCTATTTTGCAACCCAATTGGAATGGCTTGCCTCTGGATGGGAGTAGGGCTTTTATAACCAACTTTGTTGATGAGCTCCATGATATCTTGATGGATATCTGCTTCCTTCCAGGATCTAATAGGGTTAGGAATACGTCCACCTTTGATTGTGATATTGTAATCCTCCCGGAATATTCTCCAGTCTCTCTCGGTCATTTCGTCATGGTCCTTCTCTGACCAATGCCGGTCATCCCACTTCTGCTTGTCCTCCTTCCTTTTAACCTTCTTGAGACGTAGTTTCTCTTGTTCCTTCTCAAGTTCGGTACGCCGTTTCTCCAGAAGATTTCCATAGAACTTGCTATGATCTTTCTTCTGCGATTTAATGTCAATACCAGCTATGTGACCTCTGCCAAAGAACTGTACTTGATGCCTCTCTTTATACAACTGATTGTAGTCATTTGAGGTGTCTTCGGAAGCGTCCCAGTCGAATACAAACTTCCTATCGTTCAACCTGCGCACTCTACGTTTCTTTTTCACTATACCCAAGTACCGAGCTTTGATGGCTTCCTCTTCTCTTTCTTTATCCTTGTCCTTACTTTTGCCTGGATCCTCATTTTTATCATTACGTCTCTCTTCTCTGTCTTTCCTATCATACTTCCTATCTCTCTCCCTTTCCATTTCGCGTTCTTTCTCCCTTTCATCTCGATGTCTCCTTTCATCATCCCTTTTGGATGACGCTGGGCCAGTAAGGTCTATAGTTGGTATGGATCGGTCTACGTTAGCTCTGATGGCTTCAACTTCTGCGCGTCGTTTTTCTAAAGCCAGAGCGGCGCGTTGCTCTTTAGTTAAGTACACGGGCTTACTACGAGCTTCCTCCTCTGCCTTTTTCTTAGCAAGCAGTTCCTCTAAGGACAGAGGCTCCTTTTTAATGGGTTTCACTTCCTCGACGACGTCTTCTTCTGGTTCTTTCTCAGGTTTTTTAGTATCACTTCTCTTATCCTTGGTATCCTGGCGTCGGTCTTTATCTTTGCCTTCGCGCCTCCTTGGGCTTCGAGATCGGTCTCGTTCACGATATTTATCCTTACGAGGACTCCTCGATCTCTCTCTGTCCCTACGGACGGGGCTACGGGACCTGTCCCTCTCTCTTCTAGGACTTCGGGATTTTTCACGCCTTTTCACTTTTTCCCGATCTTCATACCGGTCTCGCTCTTGTCTTTCGTTAGATCGCGCCCTTCGACGGTCAGGGCTTCTATCTCTACCCATATCTGGATAATAACCACAAAATAGCAACAACGAAAATAGCTACACCAACACCAATCTAGAGATCGCGCCACATACGGTGGCAGTTGGAGGCGTCGCCACAGTCGCGTAATTCAGTGTTACCAGTAAACACGCCAAAACTAGCACTCACTGTGCCATACGGCTCGAAACATTATAGGTTTCATTTGTAACGATCTTTGGTTGCAGAGCTATAAACTCAAATAAAACAAATTAATATATCAAAGTCAAAATATGTTTATTATACTATTTCAAACATGATTAATAATTAACGGGACTTATCCTTCTTATTATATATTACATATATTATGTGTTCCTTCACTCTGTCCGCAATAGACCGTTTAGTCTGTTCGACATAGGATTTCCCACAGCTGCAATCAATCTTATACACACCCTTATATCTTATATCATGAGTATAAATCGCGAATCTCTTAAAACTATTATTTCAAACATGGCACTGAGCATTGTCTTTACATATTTTTTACCGAGGTTAGATCAGCGGAGACCCTAGCTTGGAGAAGAACTAACAAGAAACTCCGGAAATCAATTTATTATAATCACCCTTAACAAACATAAAAATTACAAAGAGTGGGCAAAAAACACAACGCTGGTAATACTAAATTTACTTTTCATACAAAATAACACGCAATGGCGGAAACGTCAAATTTAGTTCCAAGTTTGGCTACTGCCACCGTATGTGGCGGGTACTCTAGTGTGGTTTACAAATTAGAAAATATTTAACCAATGCCACGTTATAAACTCAAATCTGTTTTTTGTGCATTATCCCATATAATTTATATTTAAAATTGAATATTTTATGTCAGTAAATAATATTAAAATGTATTTATTGTACATATATGACAATAGCATTGTGTTGTCATTCAATATGCTTTTTCTATATAGAGTACCCGCCACATAAGGTGGCAGTAGCCAAACTTGGAACTAAATTTGACGTTTCCGCCATTGCGTGTTATTTTGTATGAAAGGTAAATTTAGTATTACCAGTGTTGTGTTTTTTGCCCACTCTTTGTAATTTTTATGTTTGTTAAGGGTGATTATAATAAAATGATTTCTGGAGTTTCTTGTTAGTTCTTCTCAAAGGGTCTCCGCTGAACTTCTTCTTCTCAATCGTTACGCTCTTATCAGAGCGGTCGTGGTCTTCATGACGTGGCATCTTGAGCAGCCGAAATGGTTGGTGAACTAACCTCGGTAAAAATATGTAAAGACAATGCTCAGTGCCATGTTTGAAATAGTTTTTTTACATACATACATACACATCACGCCTGATTCCCTGTAGAGGGGTAGGCAGAGATCACGGATCCCCATTTGTCCCGATCCTGACAGACCACTTTCGCTTCATTGACATTCATACATTCTCTAATACACTCTCGGCCGTTATAGGTACTCCTAACGTCACCTTTTTTTCAATATAGCGTCTATCTGACTGTTACATATATGTCTTATTAGGCCGGCCCCTACGTAACCGCCCTTCCACTTTACTCATATATATTCCTTTTGTCAATATATAGTTTTTTTAATTTGTACTTAGATCATAAAATAACTTTCAAAGAGAGCTTATGATAGGGCCTATTTTGAATAAAAATATTTTGACTTTTGACTTTGGTATATTAATTTGTTTTATTTGAGTTTATAGCTCTGCAACCAAAGATCGTTACAAATGAAACCTCAATATAATGTATCGAGCCGTATGGCACAGTGAGTGCTAGTTTTGGCGTGTTTACTGGCAACACTGGATTACGCGACTGTGGCGACGCCTCCAACTGCCACCTTATGTGGCGGGTACTCTATCAACTTCTGATTTCGTCACATTCAATACATTGAACTGTAATATTACAATTCCATCATACATTGAACTGTGTGAGAAAGGATTATCGTGCCGGTTGATGTAAATATTTCGTAAATTTAAAATATTTTTGTGTGTCATAGTGTTTATTCAACCACGGATTTTATTTCTATAATATGAAATGGAACACAATAACAAACTAAAGTTTGGCATTGCCGCAGCAACAGTTTTTGGATCGGGAGTTTTGTACTTATTATTGCGAAAGAAGTTCTCTCTCAAAAATATTGATACAATATCGAAGAATTTGAAAATAAATATAGTGAATTCCTCCACTACTTGCGACAATGTTGTTGATGAAATTAGAAGGTTGGTGACTTCGAATAATTACACAGGTAGACAAAAAACTAACCTCTACTAACCTAACAGCTGATGTTTACTTGTGTATTTTTGATACATAAAACTCATACAATACGCTTTTTTTACAACTGAGGTACCCACAATACTTTAGAAATACTATTAGAGTTTTTAATGAAGAGTTCCTTTATTTTCTATGCTCTTTTGGGACATCTCTGCGTCCCTAACAGGATAGGCAGAGACTATCGATCGCCACCTGGAATGATCCTGGAAAATCTTTCTTGCTTCACTCAAACCCATTAAACTTCTCATATACGCTCTTCTGTTCTACCCTCCTTTTACACACGTCATCGTAATGCAGAAATTGTTTTCACAATTCTAAATTATTTTGTGGGTGGGTACTGAGTGAATTTTACGAATTATTTCATCACATCACGTTAATTCGTAATCGAAGAATCTCTAAAAATATATCTGTAATGAAAACATGGGAATAAAATACTTGGAATATTGTTTTACATTTACTATTATTATTTATTTTTATTCACCCAGTTTAATGCTACAATTCATAATAGAATGATAAATAACTAAATAAAGTATGCTTAATAATACTTTCGTTTTTCATAATCAAATTTATATACATTGATCTATGAATAAAAATGTTAGTTTAACTAAGTAAATAATCATACTGAAATAAATAAGTAATTTTTTACATCACATCTTATTCCAGAAAATGTGCTCCTCAACAAGCCATAGGTTTTGATTGCGAATGGGTGACGCAGAATGGCACGAGACGTCCCGTAGCTCTCGTACAACTGGCTACCCTAGATGGTTACTGCGCCTTATTCCAACTACATGCACTGGGAACCATGCCTGAATCCCTGAAGGTACAAGCACATCATACATTTTAGAGTGACAGAACATATGTTTCACGACTTGTGTATACACACTACCTTTTTTATTATGGCGGGGTAGTCAGAGGCTTGAATGCCCATCTCCGAAATTTCAAAGGCATGTTAGGTATAGGACTTGAATGCCCATCTCCAAAGGCATGTTAGGTTAGGTATAGGATGTTAGGTAGTGACAGAACCTTGAAGAGATAATATTTCCTTGGTCACTTTTATCATTAATATTCAAAACAAAATGTATTATATAGTTAGAATATAAGTGAAAATTTGCTCGCCCTTTGTTTAATACATTTTGTTGGTCCCAGCTCCTTAATAATCTCTTTAATGACAAACTAGAAATTATGGCATCTTGTTAGCATTAAATGTCTTCAATCAATATTGAACATACATTACTACTTTTCCCTATATGACTTAAACTGTATCTTTCTTTTCCAGCAAATACTAGAAGACGAAACCATATTCAAAATAGGTGTCGCCCCATTAGACGATGCAAAATACTTGCTCCAAGACTACAACGTCAGTTTACAATCAACGCTAGACCTTAGACATTTGGCTAAAGAATCCGGTTACCATCCTGGTGGATTAGGTGCCTTAGCCAAGGAACATTTAGGCGTAGCATTAGACAAGAGCTGGAGAGTCCGTTGTAGTGACTGGGAAGCCGATATATTGACAGAACGGCAGATTAACTATGCCGCAGCTGATGCATATGTGGCGATAAAGATATTTGATGAGTTGTTAAAGAAAGTGGATGGTAAGGGTTTGGCGAAGTGGTTGTGGCGGAAACAGGAGTGGGATTGGACATGCTATGGTGATGTTCGGTTTCAGACGTCTTCAGCGGATACGCCGGTTAATGAGTGAGTTTATTTTTTACGTACTAGGTACTTAATATTAATATTTGGACATTATTACCCAAATTGAACTAGCTCCTTGGTAAGTACATTTAAGACTTGTGTTAAGGATACTAGCCAACGTATATTAAAGAAATATATACATATGTACATATAGTATATATAATCAACGACCAGACTGGAAAGCAGTAGAAAAGCGTAGTTCTTAACTCTGCCTCCACCGGGAATCGAACCTGGGACCTCACGAATTAGCGTTCAGGTGTCTAAACGATCGCGCCACGGAGATCGTCACTTACATTTATAATTATAGTTGTGGATTGTGTTACAGGAGACATATGCCAGCAAATAATTTCAGTCAGATTTAAATAATGATAGTTTATAAAGACAAGCATGTTCACGACTATTAAATCTTGCCGGGTAGTCAGAGGTTCAGGTGTCCATCTCCACAATTGCGAAGGTAGTATTTCTACGGCCACCTCAAGCCCACGTGTTGACCAGATAGTCAGTACTCAATGTGTCAGGTAGTAGGCTATGTCGCCATTTACAAGCACTGATAGTTTATATTCTTATTAAACATGTATGTTTTCACATTGGAAATCTTATAACTATATACATACACTCTTATTATTAATATGAGGTCCAAACAATATATCCTAAAGAACTTTTAGTATTACATAGTAGCAATTTTGATTTGAATAAAGATCTAAAAAAGAATTTCCTTATTCACGTCTCATGATATGTGAACAAACTAAACTAAACAAGTATCTATTTATCATCCAAAACTGTATTCACACCATTACTAACCAATATTTCTCTACCACATCTCCCCAAGGAAGAAAAAGGCGAGGACCACAAAGAAGATGAACGCCAAATACCCTCACGCGTTGAGGTTGAAGCCTCTGTACCACAATTGCTTTCTGGAGGCGCCCGACGGAGAGTTACTGTGTACCTGCGATAACAAGAAAGCTATGTGGTAAGTTTGTATATTAAAAGAAAAATATTTAAAAAAAGTTTATGTCAGTCAAATAGGGTAGCGTTTAAAGGAACATCAGGTAATACGAAAATGCACTCCTACAATACTGAATTGTATACCAAAATAATACAGTCCCAACCCAAACCTAACCTTTGCCGTACGTTTAGCTTTATTTTGGTGTACATTTCAGTATTTTTGATGTGGATTAAATTATTTTCCATTCAAATATATGTATATACTATATGTGTGAGTATATATACAGGGTGGCGCATTCAAATCGCTCAGTATGGGAAAATCTGAAACTATAAGACATACGAAGGTTTGTTCTGAGGATTCATGTCTCGATTTTGATAAAAAGAAAAACTGCATTCATACTTTATTTGAAAAAATAACTGTATCCAGTACGGGGATCGAACTCGGTTGCTTTGAAAAACAAACTTGCACTTTTCACTTTTACTGTTTAAATATCGTAGCATGAAAATTGGGTTGTGATGTCATACGGACCATTGATAACAGGTTGCTAGCCCATTGCCCAATGAATTCAATTTGTCCCTAGTCCCTTAGTCGTCTTCTACGACATGCCGCAGCCGGAAGAACGGCAGCTAGTTAGCATTCTTTTCACGTCTCAAACTTTTACTTGACCAATTATCTTACACTTAAGTAGCTTTACTATCTCATCTCAATCTCCCACGCCACTAAGGTACGTAGAAAAGGAGTTAGCAGACGTAGTAAAAGAGGACCCGTTGACCATAAGGCTCAGGTTCGAGCCCTCGGGCAGGTCGGTGGGTGACGTCGGCAAGTACTACCAGCTGGCTAAAGAGAACAGGTGTGTAGTCTGTGGCCTCGAAGACTCGTATATAAGGAAGAATGTGGTGCCCAGAGAGTATAGGAAGTATTTTCCAGGTGAGTTTGAGAGAACATATAAAATTATGGATTTTAATATGGGGTAGGTCAATATGAAACAAACACTTTCACGACTGATTAACTGTTGCTGGGTTGTCAAAGGCTAGGGTGTCTACGCAATTGTGGAGGTAGTAATTCTATGCTCACATCGAACCCATGACCAGATAGTCAGTATTCAACCCGAACCTCTGACTACCCCGCAAAGGTTAATGGTCGTGAATGCGTTTGTCTTTTTGTTTTTGTAAATATAAGCATTTAGTTATTAATAAGGGTTCAGAACTGAATATTTTATTCCTTTGGAGTGCACAGTAATGTGCAAGTTTGTTGGGTATAAGAGCCTATGGATTGCCGCCTAAAAAGATCCTGACAAAACTCGCTTCACTCACATCATTCAATTTCTTAACATCTCCGAACCAAGAACAATCTACTTTCATAATAATATTAATATTTAGGACACTATAACACCCATTGTACTAGTCCCTTGCTAAGTATATTTAAGACTTGCGTTAAGGGTTCTAGTCAACGTATATTTTAGAAATGTATAGTTATCATAGACAAATATATACATAATTAGCATAAATAATCAACGACCAGACTAGAAAGTAGAAGAAAAGCGTTGTTCTGAACTCTGCCTCAACCGGCACCTATCGACCTTCGTTCAGGTGGTTAACCGATCGCGCAATAAAGGTCGTAGACCATCCTAATACACTATTGCCCTTCACAGAAGTGATGAAGGAGCATTCCTCCCACGACGTGGTGCTGCTCTGTGCCAAGTGCCACCAGCGCAGCAACATGCTGGACCAGGCGGTGCGGGAGAGGCTGGCGGTGAAGTGCCACGCCCCTTTCACATCTAGCGGCTCCAATGTCAAGTTTATTGAGGATGCTGATTATAAGTGAGTGTAGATAGCTATAGATAATATCCATGTTTTATTTAATTAACTAGCGACCCGCTCCGGCTTCGCACGGGTATAAAATATATAGCCTACTCTACTATTTAATGGATGTTATTATACATATAAACCTTCCTCTTGAATCACTCTATCTATTAAAAAAAACCGCATCAAAATCCGTTGCGTAGTTTCAAAGATTAAAGCATACAAAGGGTCATAGGGACAGAGAAAGCGACTTTGTTTTATACTATGTAGACGACCTCCGTGGCGCGATCGGTTAGACACCTGAACGCTAATCGTGAGGTCCCGGGTTCGATTCCCGGTGGAGGCAGAGTGAAAAACTACTCTTTTCTACTGCTTTCCAGTCTGGTCGTTGATTATATATGGTATATATGTATTTATCTTTATATAATATGTATACATTTCTTAAATATACGTTGACTAGTATACCCTTAACACAAGTCTTAAATGTATGTACTTACCAAGGGGCTAGTTTAATTGGTGTAATAATGACCAAATATTATTATCATTATATTATTATGAGTGTCAATGAAGCGAGAGTTGTTTGTCGGGATCGGTACAGATGGGGATCCGTGATCTCTGCCTACCGCTCTACAGGGAACCAGGCGTGTGTATGTATGTGTTACCTTCCATCAACACTATCTCCTTTCTTGTCATGCCGAGAAGTAAGACAGCTAGTTAGAATTCTACTTAAATCCTAATACAGGTTATTTTTGAAAATCTTTGTTTTCAATTTGTTTCCAGAAAAGTCCGCTCAGCAGCGAGGGCGCTACTGTACCAGGCGAAGAAACATAACCTCCCCGAGAAGAGGAGAAAAGAACTCGAGACTATAGTGTTGGAGCAATATCCACAGTACCAGAGTGTCACCACTGAGCTCCTGAAGGAGGCTTCCAAATTGAGTATTGTGTGAGTAGATATATATACTAAGATACACAGACCTCTATAACCTAGATACCGCAAGTGTACGTACTTTGCGTGTCAAAAAGATTATAATTGATCAACCTTTTGACTGCGCTCATTTAGTTCCGTCCCGACCGTCATCGTTGGCGAACGTGAAGTGCTCCTCAGAAAAATGCCTAGTTGTGCCGTAATATCTTGTAAAAATGATTCAAGAAAAGTAAGCCGAGATCATGGAAATATTTCTTTTCACCGGTAAGTAAATTTGTTATTTAATTGTGCGTATTTTATTTATAAATCAATTATTTTATCTTATTTGTGTCTATTACTATGTAAACCACCAAAATACATGTAAATGTGTGCATACTACGTGTTTAAATTACATTGCTGCATTTAGTTCCAAAGGTGTTGTATCAGTTCATATAAAGCAAGCAGTGAACACGGAATCGATCGATACTTTCAGTGGTAGTTGCGCTTCGTGGTACAGAGGTTATTCTCATTATTCTTACCAAATAGGCAAATAGTGTTGTGCACATGAATCGATTCCAGTTATGGTTGTCGATTCGAATCGATTTCAAAACTACAAATAGGTACTCTAACTGATTAAAATTATAAGAAAATTATGTTTGTAAAATTTGTTCATGTTGTATTTATTTGTTAAGAATTAGAATAACGTAAAGTAAATTTTCATTACAGGTTTCCAAGCGACCCCTATATTAAAGAAAGGTGGATTGATGCTGCGGGGCAAATTATTTGGTTTCCAACAAATTACAGTACAATAAGCTTATTTTATTTCAGGGAGAGTAATTAGAGATATTCTGTTTTACGAAGTCCGTTTGATTATGAATGTGTGCTGGCATGCACGTGTACCTATACATTGTTTAGTGTAGGTAGGTGCCAACGATCCTCACCTTAACGCACACAATCGAACTACTTGTATACACAACTACAACCAAAGTTAAACGGACTTCGTGAAATATAATATCTGTAAATAGTATTTATTATAAGTAATAAAATGACGATTTGATTTAAATTTTTATAATGTTTTTTGCTCAAAAGAATAATTAAATAAGTCTCATTAATTAGATAAGTCACTTGTGTGTACCACTAAGCCAATCATATACCTACTTAATAGTAACTTAAAACTATATTATATAACATAATAATATCTTACATGAATAAACTTTTCATAATCACATTTGAAGTTTTATTTGGCACCAATAATTTGTACTATTATGCGTCGCACTCCGTTGAATCGTTTTGATGCGCGAGTATTTTCCCATCACTAAATCGCCGCTGTGACGTCATAATACCTACGCATATTTCGGCACGCGCGGTTTTCATAGAAATGAGTGCATTTGCGGCATCTATGGTTATAGAGGTCTGTGCTAAGATATAACATTTCACAAAACGACATAATTCTTGTAGTCCTGAAATTAACTATAGTCCTACAATCAAAGTCCTGAAAAGGACTATTCCTTAAACAAACATGGTCCTGAAAATGACTATTCTCTAACAAACATGGTCCTGAAAATGACTATTCTCTAACAAACATGGTCCTGAAAACGACAATTCTCTTACAAACATGGTCCTGAAAATGACTATTCTTGCACAAACATGGTCCTGAAAATGACAATTCTCTAACAAACATGGTCCTGAAAAGGACTATTCTGGACCAAACATGGTCCTGAAAACGACAATTCTCTAACAAAAATAGTTCTGAAAACTACAATTCTCTTACAAACATGGTCTTGAAAATGACAATTCTCTAACAAACATGGTCCTGAAAAGGACTATTCTCGAACAAACATGGTCCTGTAAAGGACAATTCTCTAACAAACATGGTCCTGAAAACGACAATTCTCTAACAAACATGGTCCTGAAAATAACTATTCTGTAACCAACATGGTCCTGAAAATGACTATTCTCGAACAAACATGGTCCTGAAAATGACCATTCTATAACAAACATGTCCTGAAAAGGACTATTCTGTAACAAACATAGTCCTGAAAAGGACTATTCTCGAACAAACATGGTCCTGAAAATGACAATTCTCTAACAAACATGGTCCTGAAAATGACTATTCTATAACAAACATGTCCTGAAAAGGACTATTCTCGATTAAACATGGTCCTGAAAATGACTATTCTCTAACAAACATGTTCCTGGAAATAACTATTCTGTAACCAACAAGGTCCGGAAAATGACTATTCTCGAACAAACATGGTCCTGAAAATGACAATTCTCTAACAAACATGGTCCTGAAAATGTCAATTCTCTAACAAACATGGTCCTGAAAATGACCATTCTCTAACAAACATGGTCCTGAAAATGACCATTCTATAACAAACATGTCCTGAAAAGGACTATTCTGTAACAAACATAGTCCTGAAAATGACAATTCTCTAACAAACATGTTCCTGAAAATAACTATTCTGTAACCAACATGGTCCTGAAAATGACTATTCTCGAACAAACATGGTCCTGAAAATGACAATTCTCTAACAAACATGGTCCTGAAAATGTCAATTCTCTAACAAACATGGTCCTGAAAATGACAATTCTCTAACAAACATGGTCCTGAAAATGACCATTCTCTAACAAACATGGTCCTGAAAATGACCATTCTATAACAAACATGTCCTGAAAAGGACTATTCTGTAACAAACATAGTCCTGAAAAGGACTATTCTCGAACAAACATGGTCCTGAAAATGACAATTCTCTAACAAACATGGTCCTGAAAATGACAATTCTCTAACAAACATGGTCCTGAAAATGACAATTCTCTAACAAACATGGTCCTGAAAATGACCATTCTATAACAAACATGTCCTGAAAAGGACTATTCTCGAATAAACATGGTCCTGAAAATGACAATTCTCTAACAAACATGGTCCTGAAAATGTCAATTCTCTAACAAACATGTTCCTGAAAATAACTATTCTGTAACCAACATGGTCCTGAAAATGACTATTCTCGAACAAACATGGTCCTGAAAATGACCATTCTATAACAAACATGTCCTGAAAAGGACTATTCTCGAATAAACATGGTCCTGAAAATGACAATTCTCTAACAAACATGTTCCTGAAAATAACTATTCTGTAACCAACATGGTCCTGAAAATGACTATTCTCGAACAAACATGGTCCTGAAAATGACAATTCTCTAACAAACATGGTCCTGAAAATGTCAATTCTCTAACAAACATGGTCCTGAAAATGACAATTCTCTAACAAACATGGTCCTGAAAATGACCATTCTCTAACAAACATGTTCCTGAAAATAACTATTCTGTAACCAACATGGTCCTGAAAATGACTATTCTCGAACAAACATGGTCCTGAAAATGACAATTCTCTAACAAACATGGTCCTGAAAATGACCATTTTCTAACAAACATGGTCCTGAAAATGACCATTCTCTAACAAACATGGTCCTGAAAATGACCATTCTATAACAAACATGTCCTGAAAAGGACTATTCTGTAACAAACATAGTCCTGAAAAGGACTATTCTCGAACAAACATGGTCCTGAAAATGACAATTCTCTAACAAACATGGTCCTGAAAAGGACTATTCTGGACCAAACATGGTCCTGAAAACGACAATTCTCTAACAAAAATAGTTCTGAAAACTACAATTCTCTTACAAACATGGTCTTGAAAATGACAATTCTCTAACAAACATGGTCCTGAAAAGGACTATTCTCGAACAAACATGGTCCTGTAAAGGACAATTCTCTAACAAACATGGTCCTGAAAATAACTATTCTGTAACCAACATGGTCCTGAAAATGACTATTCTCGAACAAACATGGTCCTGAAAATGACAATTCTCTAACAAACATGTTCCTGAAAATGACAATTCTCTAACAAACATGGTCCTGAAAATGACCATTCTCTAACAAACATGGTCCTGAAAATGACCATTCTATAACAAACATGTCCTGAAAAGGACTATTCTCGAATAAACATGGTCCTGAAAATGACAATTCTCTAACAAACATGTTCCTGAAAATAACTATTCTGTAACCAACATGGTCCTGAAAATGACTATTCTCGAACAAACATGGTCCTGAAAATGACAATTCTCTAACAAACATGGTCCTGAAAATGACAATTCTCTAACAAACATGGTCCTGAAAATGACAATTCTCTAACAAACATGGTCCTGAAAATGACAATTCTCTAACAAACATGGTCCTGAAAATGACCATTCTATAACAAACATGTCCTGAAAAGGACTATTCTCGAATAAACATGGTCCTGAAAATGACAATTCTCTAACAAACATGTTCCTGAAAATAACTATTCTGTAACCAACATGGTCCTGAAAATGACTATTCTCTAACAAACATGGTCCTGAAAATGTCAATTCTCTAACAAACATGGTCCTGAAAATGACAATTCTCTAACAAACATGGTCCTGAAAATGACAATTCTCTAACAAACATGGTCCTGAAAAGGACCATTCTATAACAAACATGTCCTGAAAAGGACTATTCTGTAACAAACATAGTCCTGAAAATGACTATTCTCGAACAAACATGGTCCTGAAAATGACAATTCTCTAACAAACATGGTCCT
Organism: Leucoptera coffeella; assembly: GCA_030578115.1. NCBI lineage: Eukaryota > Metazoa > Arthropoda > Insecta > Lepidoptera > Lyonetiidae > Leucoptera > Leucoptera coffeella. The sequence goes on from JAMBLF010000532.1 coordinate 178,817, forward strand.
GAAAATGACAATTCTCTAACAAACATGGTCCTGAAAATGTCAATTCTCTAACAAACATGGTCCTGAAAAGGATTATTCTCGAACAAACACGTTCCTGAAAAGGATTATTCTCTAACAAACATGGTCCTGAAAAGGACTTCTATAACAAACATGGTCCTGAAAACAATACAATTTAATAGCACACTCGCTTACGATTGTGCACAGACAAAGCTGTGAAAACGATAGTGGAGTACAAAAAATAACGCGATGGAACTGATATTGAAGCACGTTTTATTAGTGGAGTAGCTTTTTTGTACTTCAAATGTAGTTCGATAGCGCTTCAGTGTTGTTGTTAATGGAGTACTAAAAGTATCAAATCACTACCACTGAAGTACTATTATAATAATAATATTTGGACATTATTACATCAATTGAACTAGCCCCAGGTAAGTACATTTAAGACTTGTGTTAAGGGTACTAGTCAACGTATATTTAAGAAATATATACTTATTATACATAGATAAATACATATATAGCATATACAATCAACGACCAGACTGGAAAGCAGTAGAAAAGAGTAGTTCTTAACTCTGCCTCCACCGGGAATCGAACCCGGGACCACTATTGTATCACCACTGAACTAATATTGTGCAAAATGCGTTAGTAGACTAAATCCCCAGGTTTTATATACATATTATTTATGCATTCATATCCCTGTCCACCCCAGATACGAGAACACGGAGTACGAGTGTCACGGCGCGAAGGTGGTGGAGCATTTTCTGGTGAAGGAAGAAGGTGGTCTTCTGAACCTGGAAGAGATGTGGAGAGAGCACTTCCTCACAGCCATGAGGCCTAAGTTCATGCCCCCGCTGTGGTCTGTCACGCATAATAAAGAGCGGTACGTTGTTTTGTGTATTTCAACTTTTATAGGTTATGATTAATAACTAGCGGGACTTATCGCGTATGTTTTTATATAATAAAGTTACCTTTATTAACCCGACGTTTCGGCTACGTTGCAGCAGCCATGGTCACGGGCAGACTAGTAGATAAGTCCCGTTAGTTACTAATCAAGAGTATAAATCGCGAATCTCTTAAATCTATAATTTGATAGGTTATGTTTTTTTATGTCTCTGATTTTTATTTAAAAAGCAAACGCGTTCACGATTATCACCCTTGCAAGGTAGTCAGAGATTCAGGTAGCCATCTCTGCAATTGCGAAGGTAGTAATTCTATGGCCACCTCGAATCCACGTGATGTCTAAATAGTCAGTATTAAATGAGACAGGTGGTCAGCCATGTCGCCATTTACAAGCACTAACTATTACCTGTTCGACGAACAGGTAGGTTTCTTCACGATGTTTTCCCTCAGTAATATGCATTGAGCTTATCGTAAATGTATTTTTATTACGAAAATGTACATAGAAATTCATTACACTTCATTTCCTTTGGTACCAACTGATACAGAGCCAAGCCCCAAACAACTGAGCTACGTCGAATTATACGTTACTAACGACCCGCTCTGGCTTCGCACGGGTATAAAATATATAGCCTACTTCACTATTTAATGGTCGTGATTAAACATATAAACCTTCCTCTTGAAACACTCTATCTTTTAAAAAAAACCGCATCAAAATCCGTTGCGCAGTTTCAAAGATTTAAGCATACAAAGGGACATAGGGACAAAGAAAGCGACTTTGTTTTATACTATGTAGTGATAAATACGTTATAAATACAGCTATATAAATATCATTAATTTGTTGTTGCAGTTTAAAAGTGAAGTTCGATGATGGGAGACTGAAACGCGAAGACTTAAAACTCATTGGCATAAGTAATCCACATCTTTTGGAACCGGTTACGCGTCAATAGTCTTATAATTACTAGAAATATGTAGAACTAAATAATATGTCTACGTCAATATTGTCACTATTTGTCGACCTCCGTGGCGCGATCGGTTAGCCGCCTGAACGCTAACGTGAGGTCCCGAGTTCGATTCCCGGTGGAGACAGAGTTAAGAACGCTTTTATTCTGCTTTCCAGTCTGGTCGTTGATTGTATATATGCTATGTATGTATTTATCAATATAATATAATAAGTATATATTTCTTAAATATACGTTGACTAGTACCCTTAACATAAGTCTTAAATGTACTTCGCAAGGGGCTAGTTCAATTGGTGTGATAATGTCCAAATATTATTATTATCACTTTCCCTTAGGGGGTAGTCAGAGTATTATGTGTCCATTACCAAGAGTTTAAAATGAGTGATAAATTAAATTAGAATTATTAATCCCATATTTTCTCAATATAGTCAGGATAGAAATATGAAAGGTTGTGTTCCGATTTCTCGTGTTTTGAACTCTTAGCAATTTCGAATGATAAATGGTGATAAATTGTGTCATGTCATAGTGATAAATTCTGTCACTATAGAAGTAATGTGTTTGACAAATTATGAAAAGGGACAATGGATACATTTTAATGATGGAGTAATTAATAAGAGGAGTGGGCCTTACGCAATATTTGTATGGAAACTAGCGTGGCATTACGCGGGGTGAAACGAGGTACGTGGGATGGAGGGGAGATATTACAACCAATTAAAACACGCCATTTGGCCTCCGCACCGCGTAACGGGGACAGCTCTTTTCGCCGGGTCCTCTTTATATTTGGTTCGTGATTTTAATCTCTTTGTACCCATAAGGGAAGATGATAATGATATTTTAACACATTTTGCATGTCTGCATTTAATATTCTATTGTAAAGCAAAACTTTTGTATGTAGTCAATAAATAAATTGTTGTACTTGAAAAGTTAAATGTTAATATATGAATTAATATTTTTTTAATTTGTGTTTTTTTTGTTACATTTTTAAACTTACAAGCACCTACATACATACATTAACGACATACATACGTTTCACTGCTTTAAGCCCTTTGAGAATAGTTAGAGACTTGAGTAATACATAGACATTCACGTCCTTTATCCTATTCGGAGTGGACAAAACTTAAAAGAAGAAAATCTCATTGATTCATTTTTAACATAGATATTAATTGTGATGTCATATGGTTCAATAGTAACAGATTGCTAGGCCATCGCTCAATAGCTTACATTTACCCCTGATCCCTTAGTTACCTCCTAAGTCGTGACGGTAAGAACGGCAGCTAGTTAGCATTCTTTTTAGGTCGTAGACCAGCGCGGAACCAAGCGTGAGTTTTTCATGACACTTTGTAGGATTAATTCAGTAAACTAGAGTCTATAAATAAGAAACAAAGTTAATTGTAGTAAGTTTTTATTACTACAATTAAGACCATAAAATTTAGTAGGTACTAAAACAACAAGTGCTATAGTCGAGTTTTCGAGGCGATATTCATAAATAGGACATGGGTATACTGCTGCAGCTGGTACATAAAGAAAAAAGCTTTTATTATAATTTTAATCATAGACAGTACAATTACCATTATTTTTTATTTTTGGTTTACTTAGAAGGATTTATAAAGAACATCAACGTTAATAGATGAGTTAATTATTTTGTTTTCATGACTAGAGTACCCGCCACATAAGGTGGCAGTTGGAGGCGTCGCCACAGTCGCGTAATCCAGTGTTGCCAGTAAACACGCCAAAACTAGCACTCACTGTGCCATACGGCTCGATACATTATATTGAGGTTTCATTTGTAACGATCTTTGGTTGCAGAGCTATAAACTCAAATAAAACAAATTAATATACCAAAGTCAAAAGTCAAAATATTTTTATTCAAAATAGGCCCTATCATAAGCTCTCTTTGAAAGTTATTTTATGATCTAAGTACAAATTAAAAAAACTATATATTGACAAAAGGAATATATATGAGTGAAGTGGAAGGGCGGTTACGTAGGGGCCGGCCTAATAAGACATATATGTAACAGTCAGATAGACGCTATATTGAAAAAAGGTGACGTTAGGAGTACCTATAACCGCCGAGAGTGTATTAGAGAATGTATGAATGTCAATGAAGCGAAAGTGGTCTGTCAGGATCGGGACAAATGGGGATCCGTGATCTCAGCCTACCCCTCTACAGGGAATCAGGCGTGATGTGTATGTATGTATGTAAAAAAACTATTTCAAACATGGCACTGAGCATTGTCTTTACATATTTTTACCGAGGTTAGTTCACCAACCATTTCGACTGCTCAAGATGCCACGTCATGAAGACCACGATCGCTCTGATAAGAGCGTAACGATTGAGAAGAAGAAGTTCAGCGGAGACCCTTGGAGAAGAACTAACAAGAAACTCCAGAAATCAATTTATTATAATCACCCTTAACAAACATAAAAATTACAAAGAGTGGGCAAAAAACACAACGCTGGTAATACTAAATTTACCTTTCATACAAAATAACACGCAATGGCGGAGACGTCAAATTTAGTTCCAAGTTTGGCTACTGCCACCTTATGTGGCGGGTACTCTAATGCATCTCACAACCATATTTGAAATTACATATGAAGTAGCGCTGCCCGTTAATATATTTTTATATGTTATCCCTTTACTTATTTGGTATAATTATCATAATAATAATATTTGAGACACTAATAAAATGATTCGGTTAAAAATGGCGAGGATGTCATTCCTTACTTGTTATGGGTTAAATAAACTAAACTACAGTTTATTTTTCAATACCGGCAACCGTTGCCGATTTCAGTTTGAATTTTCAAGGATTGTTTTGTTGTGAATTTTTAATGTTTGAGAACTATATACATATACATATTTCGCTGTTACGTAGTAAAATAATCAATAAAGCTATATTAATTTCGATGAGTTAAATATTTTACTGCTCAATAACCTGGATTATAAATTCTTAGCAAGCTCTCGAGTTAGTGAAATGATTGGACCAAAAACTAATCAAAAGCAACAAAGGATCACCAAATTATTCAAAAAACGAGGTAAATCAATTAAATTTTTACCATCCAATACTTACTTTAAGCATCTTATTTCACTTGATTTATATAATTGGTTAACTAAGACTAATCCCTACGTTTAAATCTTGGATTCAAAATAATCTCATTTTGTAATATTTATTTCAGCATTACAAACTAGTCATTTGCCAGACGATTGTGATGATGTTCAAGAGGAAATAGTGGCTTTGGAACAGAAATTAAAGGAAAAGCAAAATGAACTGTTCCAGGCTCAAAGAAATGTCTATAAGTCTAAAGCTGTTCCCGTCAAGAAAGCTAAGACTGAAGAATACGTCAGGCCTCAGGTCAGTTGCTTTAATATGTTGAATATTGGGCACAAAAAAACATACACTTCACGACTTCTGTATACACACTCCTTTTTTATAATGGCGGGGTAGTCAGAGGCTTGAATGCCCATGGGTATGGGTCATTCGAAGACCGCATATCATTAGATAGACAGCACCCAACGTGATAGTAGTGAACCCTATCGCCGTATATAGGCACTGACTATTACCTATCCCTCAGGATAGCTCACGATGTTTTTCCCTCACCGTTAGCGACTGTAAATTATGTACGTAAATGAAAAACACATATTTAAATTTCATTCATTGGTACATGCCAGAGTCGGGATTCAAACCTATGAATATTGGGCACATTCAAGTAATACATAAATAAACACACTTCTGATTCATGTTTCCTGTATTTAAAATAAATGTTTAATGTTAAATAAATGTACTTCCTTTGTATAGGCATATAAGCATTGAAAATATTTAGCATGGCTTATTTTATACTATCACATTCATTACCACATTACATACTTACACATTCACACTCTCCCAACCCTTTCAGGGTGCTCAGAAACTCAAACTCGTTATATTTAGCTATAATATTGAGTAATCATAGTGATTATTTGGCAGTTCATCACAAATTAAATTCATTTTACCCCTAGTCTCATAGTTGCTTTCTATGATATGTAAAGTTCAAATGCAGGCAATTATCCTTACATTTACTTACTTTTTATTCTAGTAATATATAATATATATAAACTTTAAATTCCAGAAACTGATCTTAAAGAATGAAACGGAACACCTAAGACGCAGCATGGCTTTAAGAGCAATGTTAACAGGCATGGAAGTTCACTCGTACGAGTTACGCAACCACTGCGTCATCAAATATCACATGCAACATCCGTCTGAACATAAAATTGAGCATGGCATACGAATTACTATGGATGAGGGTAAGGAATGTGGATTTAGTTGATTCGAACATATTCAAATGTGTTATCTCCAGTTGAAGCACTAACTACATATTTTCTATTCTTAACTTGGACGTAAATAGTATGCTTCCTAGTCATTCTTTCTGGTGTCTTTAGAAAGTGAATAAATGTGTTTAAGGCTAAGTTAGTAGTGACGAGCTAGTCTCTTAGCATAAATTTTTCATCTGACACTAATACGGTATGTGAATTAGGTTTATTTCTGATATTCTGACTCTGATGATTAAAGGATGTAATGTAATCCTGAATAATACTATGACACAGATAATACTATGATATATAATAATATTGTATGCTTTAATACATCTGTAAGAAGTTGTATATAAGCATACAAAGCTGAAATTTGAGTTAAGGAGTGTTTTGTAGAGTCATTGAACTTGCATACAGAACCCTTACTCCACTAATTAACTTTGACAGCCACTCAACTGCGTCGCTACTGCGTTACTTCTGCGTCTCGGCTGTAAAAGTGGCACTCTGCTAATATTTTGACAGCCACACTTGTGCCTCAATAGAGAGTCAGTGGTGCTTCAATGGCACTTCAGTGGCCACTCAAGTATGGAAATGTCAATAGTGGAGTACCAAATATTAGGATATTGAACTGACATTATTTTTTGGTTAGTGGAGTAGCTATTTTTGTACTTCAAATGTAGTACGATAGCTCCTCAGTAGCCAAAATTGGTTAGTGGAGTGCCAAAAGTGTCAAATTACGGCCACTGAAGTGCCACAGTATCGATACTGAAGTATTGTGGCTAAAATGAATTAGTGGAGTTAGGGCCCAGTAACACACATTTTATACAGTACAGTGTAAAAATATTTTTTAATCAATATTACAGATAGGAATACCATATCAAAATATTCCCTGCCTGTTGGTTTTGACTTCCAAGCCGTGATTGATGAGTTTGACAATGTGATGACACCGGACTGTCTGTCATCTGTCAGGCGTGCTTTGGTGGCTTATTATGACAGGTTGGAGCAATTTGAAGCCTTAAAGGTATGTCTACATAAACAGAACTTAATTTTTATAATTACATTCATATACATTCACAACCTTTAATCCCTTTTGGGACAGAAACTTCTTCGTGGTCACTTATTAGCATGAATAATGGAATGGGGTTGTTGTCACATGGAACATTGGTAACAGCCTATCGCCCAATAGATTCCATAGCCCCCTTAGTCTCTTTTTTACGACATGCCGGGAAGAACGGCAGCTAGTTAGCATTCTTTTTACATCCCAGACATGGGATAATTGATTTTTAGTCTATTTCATTTTGTTAATTAGATATAAGAAGCATATGAACAGTATTAAAATAATAACAAAAGCAATGATGTTATTGTAGAATAAATATGAAACATTACATCTAACATATTCAGCCACTTTTAATGTATTAATTTTTACATTGACAAGCTCTAGTGTAAAAGTTATAAGTTTTAAAAACCCAAGGATATATCTCTAAACTTACCCAGAAAGGTGATAAAACAAAAGCATGTTTATGTGTATGTATGTTTATTTAAAGTTCCAACAGTATTCTTAAACGGACACTTATTCAACTTAGTCAATCATGGATAGCCCATTGTGCAGGGGCTGCATAGACTCCATTGAAACCATTGGCCACGTTCACCTGAATTGCGCGGCCGTAGCTGAAAAACGGGCCAATGGTGGTGTTTTCTGCGCGGGCTGGCTGGATATATATCTAATTTATATTTCATTGTATATTCTAGTCCCTACTAAAACTGGAAGCGCAGCTGTTTAAAGTGATGGATGGCACTCACATGGAGATCAGTTTCCGGGTGAAGTCTGTCCAGGAGTACGATGATGATGAAGAGGCCACCAACGTGATCATGATGCTGGACTACCGGCTGTATGATATCAGGCCCAAGCAGTATAACTTTAGAGCTATAGGTATGTGACATATTATACATAATTATATATTTTGGCATAGAAAGAACCTTGACAACATACTAAAAGTATCTCCTACATACAAACATTGATTAGTGACAATCTGGTCAACACGTGGGTTCGAGCTGGCCATAGAATTACTACCTTCGCAATTGCGGAGATGTACACCTGAACCTCTGTCTACCCCGCAAGGGTTTGGTCGTAAACGTGTTTGACATTAATTTGTGATCATTAATCTATTTTAGGATGGACAGACCCTTAAAAATACTATAACATGTCCTGAATGTCTGTTTTGAATGAATATAGAGGTTCAGATGTCATAAGGAACATTGGTGACAGCTTGCTAATTCATCAATTTCCATTGACCTATAGTCGTTCTTACAACATGCTAGGAAGAGTAGCATGCTATTTAACATTTCAGACTTACTTTTTCCTCATTACAGCATATAAAATATATTAGAAATTGTGTAAATGAAAGATCGGTAAAAATATACGTGTTTGTTTAATGGAAGAATATTTGTGTTGACCACAATAATGTCAATGAGACATTGATATAAAAATATTTTAGAATAACAAAATATACAGCCAGTGTACTCGTAAGTTTCTTTTAACAAAATATTATGTTAATGTCCCTCAGATCTCCCGGAGGGTATGGCAGAGGCGCTGAAGCAGCAGTGCCTGCCGTTCAAGAGGAAGTCCTTAGCAAAAGCCTTCAAGGAGTGTTTGTTGGACGGGGTGGGACCTTTCAAGTTTGTTCATCAGGTGAGTTATTCAATTGTTGTGTGGATATGTTTGTATTTTATTAACTATGTGAGACCGGGTCATATCACGATAAATTTATAAAGATTTATTTTGCCCGACGTTTCGACCCAATTGCATAGGCCGTGATCGCGAAACGTCGAAACGTCGGGCAAAATAAAGGTAATCAGATATCTTTATAAATTTATCGTGATATGACCCGGTCTCACATAGTTAATAAAATGAGTATAAATCGCGAGTGTTTAAAAATAAGTATGTTTGTATTATATTATAGAATTCAATTGATAGTTTAATACAGCGTTTATCCCACGAGTATAATATACAAGTGGCTGTAGCACAGTGGGGAATACCTCTGGCTTCTTTATTAGAGGTCCGAAGTTCAAATGCTGGCTCTGGAATTTACCAATCAATCAATCAATATATATATATATAAATCAATCAAATACGGCAATTTACAACAATTGCCTACCAGGAGCTGATTTTGACAACTTAATTGACAATATATTGAGAACTAGGTTAGAGATCCCGCCACATAAGGTGGCAGTAGCCAAACTTGGAACTAAATTTGACGTTACCGCCATTGCGTGTTATTTTGTATGAAAGGTAAATTTAGTATTACCAGCGTTGTGTTTTTTGCCCACTCTTTGTAATTTTTATGTTTGTTAAGGGTGATTATAATAAATTGATTTCCGGAGTTTCTTGTTAGTTCTTCTCCAAGCTAGGGTCTCCGCTGATCTAACCTCGGTAAAAAATATGTAAAGACAATGCTCAGTGCCATGTTTGAAATAATAGTTTTAAGAGATTCGCGATTTATACTCATGATATAAGATATAAGGGTGTGTATAAGATTGATTGCAGCTGTGGGAAATCCTACGTCGAACACACTAAACGGTCTATTGCGGACAGAGTGAAGGAACACATAATATATGTAATATATAATAAGAAGGATAAGTCCCGTTAATTATTAATCATGTTTGAAATAGTTTAATAAACATATTTTGACTTTGATATATTAATTTGTTTTATTTGAGTTTATAGCTCTGCAACCAAAGACCGTTACAAATGAAACCTATAATGTATCGAGCCGTATGGCACAGTGAGTGCTAGTTTTGGCGTGTTTACTGGTAACACTGAATTACGCGACTGTGGCGACGCCTCCAACTGCCACCTTATGTGGCGGGATCTCTAGAATGCAATATGACATTGCTTCTAATGTGTTGTCGCAGGGGGAATCTAAATAAACATAGATTAATTAAACATATAGATAATTTAATAACTCAAAAACATATTAAACGTATAATCCTGTGTACCTTGCCTTATTCTAAGACATTGACCCCCGCAGAAAATAAATATAGGTATATATTAAATCAGACTATGCACACTATTTCAGTGCATAATAGTAATATTAAATTAATAGATACAAATTGTATTTTAAAGAACAAATTATATTTTACTGGAGATACTTACTATCTCAACAATAGTTGTAAAAAACAAGTAGCTGAAATGCTACAATTTTATTTTAGTTTTGACCAAGCCAATTCACTGGCCTCTGACATTGCCCCTTTTGGGCTTGATTCATGCATCTCTTCAAAGGAAGAGGTTGCAAATATTAATTTAAATTAAGTTATTTGACAAAAGAGGATTCCCCTTGCATCAGAAATGAAACTTGTGCACAGCTTAACTCCACACAGTGTCTTAGTGTTGTTCATCAGAACATTCAAAGCATAGCTGGAAAGGAATTGGAAATTGAATTATTTTTAAATAATAATAATATAAATGTTTTTTGTATTTGTGAACACTGGGCCAAAGATTATGAATTAGTATATAATTTTAAAAATCATAATATTATTAGTTCTTTTTGCCGTGAAAATTCAATACACGGTGGCTCTATGATAATTATGCATAAAAGTATTAAAAATAAGGTTCGCAATGATATAATCTCAGAAAGTGTAGAAAAAATAATAGAAATGTCCTGTGTGGAGGCAGATGCATTCATTGTTTGTTGCTTATATAGGCCACCTAGTGGCGACTTCTGTGTCTTTGAGAACATTTTGGAAATGGTGTTGCTTAAACTGTATAAATCTAATAAGACCATAATCTTTTGTGGTGATTTCAATGTTGATCTTTTGGAGTCCTCAACACGGGCTACTAGACTTCTAAATTTGTTTTGGTCTTTTGGGTTGGATAGAATATTTGAAAGCCCAACAAGGGTGACCAGCCATTCTGCTACATGTATTGATAATATATTCAGTAATGAGAAGCCAAACAGCAGCAAAATTATTAATGTTTTGAGGTCTGATCACAGTGGCCTGTTAGCTTCACTTAACAAAAATGTATATTCTATTAATTCTCAGCTTATAACTTGTATTCCGGTAACTGAACGGCGTCTGGAGCGTTTTAGAGAACAAATTAACAACAAATTAAGATTGTTTAATATTCACAGTAGCTGTCCTAACAAAATGTTCCAAACAGTTTTTGATCTAATTGATGGGGAACATAAATCTGTTTTTATTCCAAAAACTTTAAATATAAATTCAAGGAAGAAGTTTAGTGATTGGGCAACACCGGGTATCCATGTTAGTAGGACAAAATTGTATCAATTGTATGAAGCAAAAACAACAAACTTTAGTGTAGCTTTTAGAAACTATGTAAAATTGTATTCAAAGATATTTAAAAACGTTTGTGTCCAGGCTAAGTCGCTGTATATTAGGAATAAAATACTCAAATCTAAAAATATAATCAAGTAAACGTGGGATGTCATTAGATCTGAAACTGGTAGAGTTAAAACTTATAATCAAAATAATCTAAAGCTGAAACTTAATAATAAAATTGTATGTGGCGAAGCAGATGTTGCTTCATGTTTTGAAGAATATTTTGGAAACCTCCCTTTGATGACATCCAGCTCACTAAACAGTTGCGCTGAGAAGGCTTGCGATCTGCTTGCGTTGTCGGCCCCGTGTTGTGATGGTGAGTTCCGATTTAGGCCTACAACTCCATTAGAAATAATAAAAACATTCAAAACTTTTAGTAAGAAAAAAACTGTGGATTTGTTTGGACACTCGGTCAAAACAATTAGTGTTATTATTGACTTGTTGGCACCTTATCTGGCATCGGTTTTCAATGCCTCGATAGAATCAGGTTCGTACCCTGATTTAATGAAACTAAGTAGAGTAACACCGATATATAAATCTGGTAGTACCTTGGACCCATCTAATTACCGTCCAATATCCGTGCTACCAGCATTAAGTAAAGTATTCGAGAAAATCTTGTTAAATCAGATGTTGTACCATTTTAATTTGAACGGATTACTACATTCTAAACAATTCGGTTTCACAAAAGGTTTGTCCACCACTGATGCTGGTGTAGAACTAATAAAGGGGATTTTTGATGCCTGGGAACGGTCACAGGATGCATTTGGTATTTTCTGTGACCTTTCTAAGGCGTTCGATTGTGTCCGACATGATATAATAATAAGAAAATTAGAGCATTATGGAGTTAAAAATAATTCACTAAATGTAATAAAATCATATTTAAGTAATAGAGTACAAAAAGTAACTATTGGTGTGGAGCAGTCGTCGGGTCGCACAGTCCAGATGGGGGTGCCTCAAGGTTCAATATTAGGTCCGTTTCTTTTCCTAGTATACATAAATGACTTACCTTTTGTAACTAAAGATAGGTGCAGGACGGTCCTTTTTGCTGATGACACATCCCTAATCTTTAAAATTAGCAGGAAGATTGATGAGTCGCAAGCAATAAACTCGGTGATAGGAGATGTAGTTCAATGGTTTCAATATAACAATTTAGTTCTTAATAATAATAAAACAAAATGTATTAAATTTACTTTGCCAAATGTTAATGGTGTCGAAACCAATCTAATAATAAATAATGAGAAAATAGATAAAATAAATACTACTGTCTTCTTAGGGATAACTTTAGATTCAAAGCTGCAGTGGGGAGACCACATTTGCGTTTTATCTAAAAAACTTAGTTCCGCGGCATATGCTGTTAAACGGATTCGGGAATATACGGACGAGTACACGGCTAGGATTGTTTATTTCAGCTACTTTCATAGCATTATGTCTTATGGCATCTTGCTGTGGGGTTGTGCTGCTGACATAAACACAATATTCGTTTTGCAGAAGAGGGCTGTTCGCTGCATTTACAGAATGGGCCCCAGAGAGTCACTTCGCGAAAAAATTAAAGAAATTGATATTTTGACGGTTGTTGCTCAGTACATATATGAGTGTGTCATTTATGTACATAAAAATAGAAATATTTTTAGAAGAAACTGTGATTTTCATAAAATTAATACTAGGAACAAACATAAGCTGTATGTGGCGCCCTCGAGGCTTCAAAAGGTCAAGAAATCTTTTGTTGGAAATTGCGTGCGTTTTTATAATCATTTACCGGACTGGATTACGCGATTGTCCTTACCTAAATTTAAGACTATAGTTAGAGGCCGACTAGTCCGGGGTGCTTACTACGCGGTCGGGGACTACCTCGCCGATGCTCAGGGTTGGCAATGAGTGCATCTAAGCTATATGTGCAAAGATAATTTATGTTAATAAGTGTATAAATTTTATGTTTCTTTATAATTTGTTTTTGTAACTGGCACTGGGCAAAAAATCCTGAAAGCCGGAGTTTCTTGTTGGTTCTTCTCCGAGCCAGGGCTTCCGAACCAAACGGTAGAATTTCAATGCCAAGAGACAACCAGTGTCAGGCAAATGTTTTGACTTTCAATGAATGTACTGTTCTTGTACTTATATTGAATAAAAACATTTGACTTTGACTTTGAATGAAATTTATAAATGACTTTTTCATCTATGTACATAATTTATATTTGCTAACGTTGAAGGAAAATGTAAGGACACCTAAACTCATCCCTCAGTATAGGTAATAGCTAGTGCCTGAACAGCAATACGATTCACAACCTATCACGTTGGGTGCTGTCTATCTAGTGAAACGCGGGCTTCGAGTGACCCATACCTAACATTACATGACTTCGAAATTTTTGAGATAGGCACTCTAGCATCTGACTATCCCGCCATAATAAAAAAGGAAGTGTTCATAAGTCGTGAAGCGTATGTTAAGTTATATATCATGATTAATAATTAACGGGACTTATTGCGTAAGTTTTTATATAATAAAATTACCTTTATTAACCCGGCGTTTCGGCTACGTTGCAGTAGCCATGGTCACGGGCTATTTATTATATAAAAACTTACGCGATAAGTCCCGTTAATTATTAATCATGAGTATAAATCGCTTAGGTATGTATGGGTAGGGACAGCTTCGAGCGTGAGATTTCCAGAAGAGTGCAGCTGGGCTGGGCAGCATTCGGGAAGTTGCGTCATATCTTCTCGTCGCCACTACCGCAGTGTCTTAAGACCAGGGTTTTTAATCAGTACGTCCTACCTGTAATGACATACGGTGCCGAGACGTGGAACATGACGGTCGGGCTGGCTCACCGATTACATGTCGCTCAGCGAGCAATGGAACGTTCGACGCTGGGTATCTCGTTAAGGGACAGAGTCCGGAACGAGATAATCCGGCAGAGAACCAATGTCGTAGACATTGTCTATCGATGTTGCAAGCTGAAGTGGCAGTGGGCCGGTCACGTCTGTCGCAGAACCGACGACCGTTGGAGCAAAGCGGTTCTCGAATGGCGACCGCGTCTCGGTACACGTAGTGTAGGACGCCCCCCTGCCAGGTGGACTGATGACCTGAAAAAGGTCGCTGGTAGTGGTTGGCTGAGTGCCACGAGTGATCGTGTTTTGTGGCGTTACCTTGGGGAGGCCTACGTCCAGCAGTGGACTGTCATAGGCTGATTGATTGATAAATCGCGAATCTCTTAAAACTTAAGTTATATATCTTTAACAGATTGCCAAAGCTGAGGAGCTGCCCCGTCGAAGAAAGAAGCCCCAGCACAGATACCAGCCCAACTATGATGACACCTTCCGGCCTGAGGAGTGCTCGGCCTCCAGTGATGAAGAACGGCATCTGAGGAATATGTATGGATAGTTGGATTCACAATTCATTGACTAGTAGGGAAAGTTTGTTTTTTAAATTCTTTATTAAGTCATTCACCACTAAGGTTATGTCGGCTGAAGTACAAACACTGATGCCACGGCGTTTGAACTTCTTGTTATTCCATCGCCATGGTTACGCCAACGCCGCCAGCCGCTACAACCGAAAAAAAACGAAATCTAACCTCCAATTCTTCTCTTCCTTGTTCTGCGGTTAGTTCCAGTTGAGGATCCAAATATAATCTCAAAGCAAACATATTTAGCCAATTTGGCATCACAACTGACTAAATATTCAACCGAAAATAATTATTTGTATTTTCAACTTTCACTGAGCTGCTGACTTTGTTGACGACTGACAAAGATGACTGATAGTGAAAGTTGGGTATGGCAAAAGAAGCATGAAAGTAGAGTCAATACCATAGAAATGCGGTCACTGAGAAGCATGTTAGGAGTGACATTGAATGTTAGAATTAAAAAGTGTGATAAGGGAAGGTTGCGCTTTGAAAGATGTGTCTAAGATTGAAAAGGGCATGCTTCAGTTTGGACATGTTATGCGGATGAATGATAGCAGATTGAATATATATATGAGTGGAAGTGGAAGGGCGGTTACGTAGGGGCCGGCCCAATAAGACATATGACAGTCAGATAAGACGCTATATTGAAAAGGGGTGACGTTAGGAGTACCTATAACCGCCGAGTGTGTATAAGAAGATGTATGAGTGTCAATGAAGCGAAAGTGGTCTGTCAGGATCGGGACAAATAGGGATCCGTGATCTCTGCCTACCCCTCTACAGGGAATCAGGCGTGATGTGTATGTATGTACAATACAATGTCACTCCTAACGTGCTTCTCAGTGACCGCATTTTGATGCATTGATTATACATAAGTCAATGTTGGAACCAGCACAGCCCTATGAATAGCCATATGTGCCGATTGAGAAACCAACTGGCTACCCATAAAACAATGCATAGCCCCATTAATCTTATTACCTGTACACCTTATGGCGTGTATGTTTAGGTTAAATTTATTGTAAGAGATAATTGTGCGTGAAAGTTTCTTAATTTGTTTGTTAGAAGGATGGGGGTGAATATTTCAGAATTATTGTTTTAAGAAAAGCAGGTCATAGTTCAAAAAACAAGGCATCGTATATCACACATAAATGAAATTTTCAACCTCATAAAATATGTCTACTATGATTGATTATTAATTGTATTTTGTTTAAGGGTATTTTGATAATGTAAATAAATAACACGTTAATAAAGTAAGAAAGTCTTTTATTTATTCTTAAAAAGAAAACAAAAATAAATTCCTATGCTTACATTGAATTCTTGAACGAGATTGGAATACATAGAAAAGTAAAAAATTAAAACATTTGTGCTGCTAGAGGTAGAAAAACTATTTAGTGAACAGATATGCATTTAATTAACCAAAGTAGTTCTATGCATATACATTCACGACCTTTAATAACTTAGGTCTGACAGAACCTATGAGACATAACATATGCTCGGTCATATGTATGCAAGACCCAAGTTTCTGTCTAACCCCTTAAAGAATCAAAGACGTACAAATATAAAAGAACGTATTTATTACTATATATTATTATTTATTTTTAAATACACATGTTATGTTATATATTACCAATTTCTTTGCCTAATAAAAAAAACTATTGCTTTTTTATTTACGAAGCTAAAATTGTTCTTAAAAATCCGCTTTTAAGCATTCTTTATAATTCAAATTAAATCATAGAATTACAGTAATAAAATTACATACTAAGTATATATTTTAACTATAGTGAGCTATAAGTTTATTATAAACAACACTGGTTTTCACTCACCAATCATACAACCAAATTAACTGTATAACCTTACTGTAATATGGTATTTAATCTTAACATACACATCACTTTCGATACTATTAGAGGGGTAGACAGACATTACAGACCATTATTCTACGCTATGCGAGACTAAATACTGAAAAAATCCACCTGTATTCTAAATATAAGAAAAACAAAGTATTTCAAGGAATTTGTAGCTTCAATCGTCTGTCTGCACCTTCGGAATATATGTGCTACATAATATATTTAATTAAATACCATTTGCTTACAGTACTATATTTTCCCAAAACATTGGTGAGTGAAAAATAAGGTTTGTTTATAACGATCTAAAATTACAAGCAAATATATACACAAACATTTCTATAACTCAAAAGATATACAATAGTAAGTCTTGTATGAAAATGTATCATAAATTTACTTCTATTAGTAAACAGACTACCTCATTAATTTCTTCGTTATAGACTTTAACTCCCATAGAACATAGAATCTTTCTAATTTATGCGATTTCAATGTTACATTGATTCATTGACAAAAGTTATTTTATAATTATAATAATAATATTTGGACATTATTACACCAATTGAACTAGCCCCTTGGTAAGTACATTTAAGACTTGTGTTAAGGGTACTAGTCCACGTATATTTAAGAAATGTATACATATTATACATACATAAATACATATATAGCATATATAATCAACAACCAGACTGGAAAGCAGTAGAAAAGCGTTGTTATCAACTCTGCCCTCACCGGGAATCAATCCCGGGACTCCACGATTAGCGTTCAGGTGTCTAACTGATCGCGCCACGGAGGCCGTCAATTTAAGTTATTTGTATTAATAACTTTTCTTGAATGCCATCTCAACTCTCACAGTCATATTAAAGATGATATCTAATAAGTTAGTATGTCTTCAAGGTTCTTATGCCCGTTTAGGGAAAGAACAGGAGTTTAACATGTACAATTATTGTAAAAATAATGACTTCCAATGATAGTACTACTATTGAATAAAAGCAATTTGACTGACTTTAAGGTATTAATGTGTGTAAGTGAAGCAAGAGAGATTTGTCAGGATCGTTCAAGGTGGCGATCGATAGTCTGCCTGTCCCCTTAAGGACGTAGAGGTGTCAATACGATTGACTTTAATTTTTTTTAAATAATAGACTTACTATTGTTTACCTTTGAGATACAGATTTATACAATAAAATGTCTTTTGAGACAATATAACAAATACATGTAACATTATAGCGATATTTAGTGCTCGTTGCAAAGATTGAGCAAACTATTTATTTAAAAACCTAAATATTAATTGCAAATGTGGCATTTAATACATATTTCTCTAAACAGTATGGAGCATGTAAGTTAGTTACTGAACAATTAAATTAATTTTTACAATTACATCGTAAAGTCAACTGCAAACAAACTTTTCATTCGATAATTAGCAACTAACATGTAGCTTATTGTTTCATTTGCATTGTATATGTGACTATTGACTATTTCGACAGATATATTTTATATCTGATGAAAAGAGGGATCAACGTGACTGTAAATGATGTATTCGTATATAGGATGATTGACTTCGGAACAAGAGTTGGGTTCCTGGTCGTATATCTCTCCCTATTACGATAATTTTAGTTCATTTTGTTCATGTTATATGCCCCAAACAATATACTTTAGTATGTAAGGGTGACTTTAAAGAAGCCAATTTAAGTAACTACAATTGATTTCGATTATTTCGTTTTGAGACACGTTATTTGTAACAAAAACAATTGCATTTAGACAGCTATTTCCTTTATAAAACTATTGTAAATTAAACTTATTTTCTGTAATATTTGCCGTACGATGCGCATTTAGTTTTCATGTTCCATTTAATAAAAAAACAGAAAATACATTAATGTGAATTGCTTTTACATTACATTGCACATACTCGTATATTAAAGAAGCTACCTTTTTAGGTTATAATAACCAAAACACTGTAAATCATTAGACGATACTTCTGTATTCTCTTAAAAAACACATCTTACAAATAAACCTTCAGTATTCTTTTAAAAATCCACAATATACTAAACAAAATACAACCAGAAACAAGTTCAATTTACGCGGAATTCTCTCGATACATTAACTTACATCTTATCCCTTAATCGCCTCTATTGGGCAGAGGCTTGACTTTGTAAATGCGGACCAACCAGTGTTCCGTCGTGTAGGCTTCGTCTAAAACCTCTAAGTTGAAGTCCTTGTTACCAATCTCGGCCCCTCTCACGCGATCGAAGCCAGGCGGACGACCTGAAAGGAATGAAACACTATAGTCTATTCGAGTTAAGAAAATAGTGATGTCATCATGTCCCGACGATTTGACCAATGAGACGTGACAACGAATATCTGCGATTGGTCAATGTGACTTGTTTTCTCATTTACTCACGTCTCATTGGCCAGTTTAACCTCTGATTATCATGACGTCACTATTTACTTAACGCGAATAGCCTATAGTTATACATCTACAGCAAGTTCACATACACACACGCCTCAATCGTTTCGTTTAGGAGGTAAGAACAAAGATTTCCTGACGTACTACATACTTAGAATGTGTATTGATATACATAACATACGCTTCACGACTTGTGTCTACACACTCCCTTTTTTATTATGGCGGGGTAGTCAGAGGCTTGAATGCCCATCTCCGAAATTTCGAACGCATGTTAGGTATGGGTCATTCGAAGCCCGCGTATCACTAGATAGACAGCACCCAACGTGATAGGTAGTGAACCGAATCGCCGTATATAGGCACTGACTATTACCTATCCTAACGGTATTGATATATTATTGCACTAACCCATCACTGAAGTACCGTCGGGCAGGTTTCGAAAAGAAGACATACAAAACACTCAAGTTACTATCCCTTATGATATTTTCTGGCTGTTTGTGTAGGTTTCGAATGACCAATAAACTTTACATAACACATAGCTATTAAGTATTCAATCTCTATCAATGCTTGACACAATTTATTGGCCTAGTCCTAACTATAGGTATTGTAATATTGTAGTATTGTAATCATAATTCGACGTAGCTCAGTTGTTTGCGACTCGATTCTGCATCAGTGGAAATGAAGTTTAATGAATTACTATGTACATTTGCCTAATAAATATACATTTACGTAATGCATTGAATACTACAGTGACGAAAAACATCGCGAGGAAACCTACCTGTTTCCCGAACAGGTAATAGTGCTTGCAAACAGCCATAGAATTACTACCTTCGCAATTGCGGAGATGGACACCTGAACCTCTGACTAATTAATGGTCGCGTTTGTCTTTTTTTCGATTAACGGAAACTCTAGCTCAGTTGATACCTTATACCGTATATATTTAATTACATACAATGTGGCGACCTCTAGAACGCCACACACAGAGAGAAACCTAAGTAAAACCTAAGTGGAAATTAGTTAAAACATAATTACCACAGATGACGCCAGCAAAATATAACAAAATAATAATTACAAAAATTAATATCCTAGAACGCGCAATCGAAATATTTATCGGAAACAAGATATATACAAATTTCCAACTCATGCCATTAGCCTGGATGACCACCTGCCCAGGTAGTAAGCTTCCTCTTTTCCTGTAGGACAAAATAAGTCTACTCCACTATTTAATGGATGTTATTATACATATAAACCTTCCTCTTGAACCACTCTATCTATTAAAAAAAACCGCATCAAAATCCGTTGCGTAGTTTCAAAGATTCGCATACAAAGGGACATAGGGACAGAGAAAGCTTTGTTTTATACTATGTAGTGATTACAACGTCCCTGTTCGTTCCTAAATAAAGCGAAAACGAAACCAATTATCTCACCCCCTTCAGTGAACACCTGCCCGAAGCGGTAGTAGCTAAGCTTGTACATGAGGCAGTCGAGCAGAGTCTTGGAGCCGTCCGCGTCCACCCGGAACTCGCCGCTCGACGTGTAGTAGTCTTGTTCCTTGATATGAGCCCCGCGGTCAGTGCTGCCACCTATGCGAACCATCCATAGGAACTTGTTTATGTCTGGGGAAAATGAATATAATCAATCACTTGCTAGTACACGATTACAGCTATGCAGGTATAATTATTTCTTTTATTTATTAAGTTGAAAGTTTTTTTTTGTAAAGAAGAATTTAGATACATTTACGTGTTTTAGTCACTTTGGGATGGACTCAATCGCGGTGACTTAAAAGCTCCTTGGTCACTTTAAGCATTTTTATTAGGATTGAGACTACATGTTACACATTAGTAGTCCATCGAGCGATCGACTTGATCCCTAGTCTCTTGGGCGGCCCTTATTACATGCCGGTATGAACGACAGCTAGTTACCAGTATATTTTCGTTCCACGCACGGGACAAACATAAAGAAAATGCTTCAAACCTACTCACCATCCGAAGAATATCCAACTAGACCTCCAAATATAACTAATACATAATCCACATCCAACTCTTGCATGATCCCATAGGCGTGTTGCTCGTTGGAAGCCATAGCTTGGCCCACGCGTGATATGTGGGTGTTATTCCACGTGTTGTTATCCACTATCACTGTCCTATTCGCCATGGCTGTTATCTGGTAGCCGTAGTCCCACCAGGACATCACTTTTGAGTTCTAAAAAGGAAATAATAGTGAAATTATTCGCCTATCATTTTGTAGAGAAACTGACTGTGAAGGACATAGGAAGTTTATGCAGTGTAATAAAATGTCTGTAACCTCATACATACAAAATATAATTAAAATGATTTATAACAAGATACAATTGTATTTTTTCCTGTCACAACAATACATACACTTCGTCTTCCTAATACAAACACACATATAGACCTATAGTACACGCATACACATTAACCAAGGTAGGAAGAAATCACGAATCCCGTGGTTGATCTACGTAACCGACCTACCATCTCACTTACATATTTATATTTTTAGATAAGACTCGTTTAATAATTTAGAAGCCGGCCCAATAAGACATTAGACAGTCAGATGTACTCCATATTGAAAAAGGGTGACTTTAAAAGTACCTATAACTACCGAGTATGTATGAGTGTCAATGAAGCGAAAGTGTTTTGTTAGAACTAGGACAGATGACGATCCGTGATCTCTCCCTACCTACAGGGAATCATTCGTGATGTGTATGTATGCATGAATTATTACTAGTATGTATATGTATACTAGAAGCGGCTGTTGCCCAGTGGGTACGACCTCGGACTTCGTATGAGAAAGGTCCTAGATTCGAATCCCGACTCTGGCATGTACCAATGCATGAAATTTAAATACATGTTTTTCATTTACGTTCATAATTTACAGTCGCTAACGGTGAGGGAAAACATCGTGAGGAAACCTGCCTATCCCTCAGGATAGGTAATAGTCAGTGCCTATATACGGCGATACGGTTCACTACCTCTCACGTTGGGTGCTGTCTATCTAGTGATACGCGGGCTTCGAATGACCCATACCTAACATGCCTTCGAAATTTCGGATATGGGCATTCAAGCCTCTGACTACATAATAAAAAGGGGAGTGTGTATACACAAGTCGTGAAGCGTATGTTGTTATGTTGTATGTTATATGTATTATTAAGAGTAAACACAAGTCGTAAAGTGTATCCAATGTACGTAAATCACTTACAGGCGGCGTATTCATCTTGAGCCACGTATAAGCCTCTCGGAAATCGTCGAAGATCACCCTGGAGCGGTCATGGCTGGTGGCTGACAGCACGATGCTGGGTGAGGAGTAGGCTTCGGAGGTCACCCACGTGCAGTGCATCACGTAGGACACGAACAGACAACCCAGGACTGTCACGAAGAACGCTCCCACCTAAAAAGAAACGTAATTATACTGTAGGACACTTAGAAACATTTACTAATAATAATATTTGGACATTATTACACAAATTGAACTAGCCCCTTGCTAAGTTTATTAAAGACTTATTTATTTATTTACATTTTTCACAATAACACCATTACAGGATTCCCAATACTGTATCATTGACAATACAATAAACAATTTACTAATAAATATTTACACTATATAATAACAAAAAAAAAAACATTGAACACCAAACCTAGACAACAATAATTATTTAGAGCATCAGCAGAGGCAATCAAAGCTCATAGCATATGTAACTTGTGTTAAGGGCACTAGTCAACTTATATTTAAGAAATATATAGATATTATATATAGATAAATACATATTTAGCACATATAATCAACGACCAGACTGGAAAGCACAAAAGCGTAGTTCTTAACTCTGCCTCCATCGGGAATCGAACTCTCACGTTTAGCGTTAAGGTGTCTAACCGAACGCGCCACGGAGGTCGTCAAACATTTTAACATTTACTGTAGGACACTATTACACCAATTGAACGAGACCCTTGCTAAGTATATATGTATAACTTATTGTATTCAATCAATCAATCAATCAGCCTATGACAGTCCACTGCTGGACGTAGGCCTCCCCAAGGCAACGCCACAAAACACGATCACTCGCGGCCCTCAGCCAACCACTATCAGCGACCTTTTTCAGGTCATCAGTCCACCTGGCAGGGGGCGTCCTACACTACGTTTACCGAGACGCGGTCGCCATTCGAGAACCGCCTTGCTCCAACGGTCGTCGGTTCTGCGACAGACGTGTAAATTATAATTACGACATTATTATTAATAATAATATATTTGGACATTATTACACCAATTGGACTCAGTGAAAGTAGCAAATACAAATAATAATTCTTGTCGGTAAATTCTCATGCCAAAGTGGCTAAATATGTTCGCCTAAACTGGAACGAACCGAAGAATAAGGAAGAGAAGATTTTGGTGCTTCGACTTCGTTTTTTTCGGTTGCACAGCCGTCCGTTGGCGTAACCATGGCGACAGAATATCAAGAAGTGCATCCGTGTTTGTACTTTCGCCAACATAATCATAAGGATTGAATGACATATTAAAAAACAAAAAAAAACTTGCTTTGAGTATATTTAAGACTTGTCTTAAGAGCACTAATATATTAAATATATTAGTATTTCAAATTTTGTATTAGTGTATATTTACTATTATGTTTTTTACTATACTACGAGTATATAAGTACTACTGTATATTAAGAAATATTCATATACAACACTTACCACACGTTACCAGCCCATCACCCCATACAACCTTAGTCCACCAAAACCCAACTATCTACCATTCTTACCTCCGACCTAAACACCAGGCTATTATCGTGCCTCTTCTTCTTGTTCTCGTGTCTACCTTCTTAGGCGTCAATATCCTTGATGCTAGTGCCCTTAACACAAGTCTTAAATGTACTTACCAAGGGGCTAGTTCAATTGGTGTAATAATGTCCAACTATCTACCATTCTTACCTCCGACCTAAACACGAGGCTATTATCGTGCCTCTTCTTTTTGTTCTCGTGTCTATCTCCTTTGGCGTCAATATCCTTGATGCTAGTGCCCTTAACACAAGTCTTAAATGTACTTACCAAGGGGCTAGTTCAATTGGTGTAATAATGTCCAACTATCTACCATTCTTACCTCCGACCTAAACACGAGGCTATTATCGTGCCTCTTCTTTTTGTTCTCGTGTCTATCTCCTTTGGCGTCAATATCCTTGATGCTAGTGCCCTTAACACAAGTCTTAAATGTACTTACCAAGGGGCTAGTTCAATTGGTGTAATAATGTCCAACTATCTACCATTCTTACCTCCGACCTAAACACGAGGCTATTATCGTGCCTCTTCTTTTTGTTCTCGTGTCTATCTCCTTTGGCGTCAATATCCTTGATGCTAGTGCCCTTAACACAAGTCTTAAATGTACTTACCAAGGGGCTAGTTCAATTGGTGTAATAATGTCCAACTATCTACCATTCTTACCTCCGACCTAAACACGAGGCTATTATCGTGCCTCTTCTTTTTGTTCTCGTGTCTATCTCCTTTGGCGTCAATATCCTTGATGCTAGTGCCCTTAACACAAGTCTTAAATGTACTTACCAAGGGGCTAGTTCAATTGGTGTAATAATGTCCAACTATCTACCATTCTTACCTCCGACCTAAACACGAGGCTATTATCGTGCCTCTTCTTTTTGTTCTCGTGTCTATCTCCTTTGGCGTCAATATCCTTGATGCTAGTGCCCTTAACACAAGTCTTAAATGTACTTACCAAGGGGCTAGTTCAATTGGTGTAATAATGTCCAACTATCTACCATTCTTACCTCCGACCTAAACACGAGGCTATTATCGTGCCTCTTCTTTTTGTTCTCGTGTCTATCTCCTTTGGCGTCAATATCCTTGATGCTAGTGCCCTTAACACAAGTCTTAAATGTACTTACCAAGGGGCTAGTGCAATTGGTGTAATAATGTCCAACTATCTACCATTCTTACCTCCGACCTAAACACGAGGCTATTATCGTGCCTCTTCTTTTTGTTCTCGTGTCTATCTCCTTTGGCGTCAATATCCTTGATGCTAGTGCCCTTAACACAAGTCTTAAATGTACTTACCAAGGGGCTAGTGCAATTGGTGTAATAATGTCCAACTATCTACCATTCTTACCTCCGACCTAAACACGAGGCTATTATCGTGCCTCTTCTTTTTGTTCTCGTGTCTATCTCCTTTGGCGTCAATATCCTTGATGCTAGTGCCCTTAACACAAGTCTTAAATGTACTTACCAAGGGGCTAGTTCAATTGGTGTAATAATGTCCAACTATCTACCATTCTTACCTCCGACCTAAACACGAGGCTATTATCGTGCCTCTTCTTTTTGTTCTCGTGTCTATCTCCTTTGGCGTCAATATCCTTGATGCTAGTGCCCTTAACACAAGTCTTAAATGTACTTACCAAGGGGCTAGTGCAATTGGTGTAATAATGTCCAACTATCTACCATTCTTACCTCCGACCTAAACACGAGGCTATTATCGTGCCTCTTCTTTTTGTTCTCGTGTCTATCTCCTTTGGCGTCAATATCCTTGATGCTAGTGCCCTTAACACAAGTCTTAAATGTACTTACCAAGGGGCTAGTTCAATTGGTGTAATAATGTCCAACTATCTACCATTCTTACCTCCGACCTAAACACGAGGCTATTATCGTGCCTCTTCTTTTTGTTCTCGTGTCTATCTCCTTTGGCGTCAATATCCTTGATGCTAGTGCCCTTAACACAAGTCTTAAATGTACTTACCAAGGGGCTAGTGCAATTGGTGTAATAATGTCCAACTATCTACCATTCTTACCTCCGACCTAAACACGAGGCTATTATCGTGCCTCTTCTTTTTGTTCTCGTGTCTATCTCCTTTGGCGTCAATATCCTTGATGCTAGTGCCCTTAACACAAGTCTTAAATGTACTTACCAAGGGGCTAGTGCAATTGGTGTAATAATGTCCAACTATCTACCATTCTTACCTCCGACCTAAACACGAGGCTATTATCGTGCCTCTTCTTTTTGTTCTCGTGTCTATCTCCTTTGGCGTCAATATCCTTGATGCTAGTGCCCTTAACACAAGTCTTAAATGTACTTACCAAGGGGCTAGTGCAATTGGTGTAATAATGTCCAACTATCTACCATTCTTACCTCCGACCTAAACACGAGGCTATTATCGTGCCTCTTCTTTTTGTTCTCGTGTCTATCTCCTTTGGCGTCAATATCCTTGATGCTAGTGCCCTTAACACAAGTCTTAAATGTACTTACCAAGGGGCTAGTTCAATTGGTGTAATAATGTCCAACTATCTACCATTCTTACCTCCGACCTAAACACGAGGCTATTATCGTGCCTCTTCTTTTTGTTCTCGTGTCTATCTCCTTTGGCGTCAATATCCTTGATGCTAGTGCCCTTAACACAAGTCTTAAATGTACTTACCAAGGGGCTAGTGCAATTGGTGTAATAATGTCCAACTATCTACCATTCTTACCTCCGACCTAAACACGAGGCTATTATCGTGCCTCTTCTTTTTGTTCTCGTGTCTATCTCCTTTGGCGTCAATATCCTTGATGCTAGTGCCCTTAACACAAGTCTTAAATGTACTTACCAAGGGGCTAGTTCAATTGGTGTAATAATGTCCAACTATCTACCATTCTTACCTCCGACCGGAACACCAGGCTATTATCGTGCCTCTTCTTCTTATTCTCGTGTCTATCCCCTTTGGCGTCAATATCCTTGATGTGCAGGCTGAGGAGTGAGGAAGCTGCCACTCCTGACACGATGCACATCACCGGAGCCAGCACCAGCATCAGACGCACCATCACGCCCTGGAAGGGTAGACAGAGGTGTTATGTACTAAAGGCTTTAAGTTAGTTAAAGTTTTAAATGGTATTTGTACTTATCTTGGGGATGCAGTTGGTAAATATACATATGTATATAAAAGATTCGCGATTTACACTCATGATTAATAACTAACGGGACTTATCGCTTATGTTTTTATTTAATAAAGGTAAATAAAGGTAACTTTATTATATAAAAACATACGCGATAAGTCCCGTTAGTTATTAATAATGATGTATATAAAAAATTTAATTCGATGTAGCTCATTTGTTTAGGCTTGACTCTGTATCAGTGGGTACAGGGTTCGATTCTCGCTTGAGCATGTACCAATGGAAATGAAGTGTAATGAATTTCTATGTACATTTTCGTAATAATAATACATTTACGAATTGCGTCGAATACTATGGTGAGGGAAAACATCGTGTAGTCACGTACATAGTTACATTTACCTAGTCCCAGATTAGCACTAAATAAAACTCCTTTAGTAAAACCAATCAACTATCAGAGATCAAAGTGTAACAATCACGACGCTAAGCCGGGGAGAGTAAGTAGAACTTTTAAGCTCGACACTTATTCCCCGCACCGGCTAATTGCGTTCAACAAATTGCTTTCATCATTTAATTGATTGGTACTTGTATATAATCTAAGTACATACACATATTTTATTTATTTATTTATTTAATTCTGACATGTACGTCACCCTAACAGGAAACCTTTCGATGACGTACTAATTACAAGGAATAAATAACATAGTATTAAAAATAATAACAAACATATTCACGCCTCTACGTCCTTAACGGGATAATAAGCTAAGTAGTTGATATTAAATAGCAATTTCAATAACGATTTCACAGACAACTTAAGAAGAATAGCAGCTAGTCAGCTTTTAATTTACGTCCCAGACTAGCAATTGAACATGTGCTTACGTGATTAAAGCGTTTATATGAATATGGCATAATAATTAGTTTCGGTGATGGAAATCCATAGCGAGAAACCCAGCCTATTTATCGAAATAGGTTTAAGACAGTATCAGATTCTGTATACGGCGACATGGTTTACCACCTGTCACGTTGGATATTGATTATCAGGTCTCTAGATAGACAGCACCCAAAATGACGGGAACTCGTATCAGCCTAAACACATTGGCTTATCCCGAGGGTTGGGCAGGTTTCCTTTCAACATTTTCCATCACTAGTTATTTTTAAACACTCGCGATTTATACTCATTTTATTTACTATGACAGACCGGGCCATATCACGATAAATTAACAAAGATATCTGATTACCTTTATTTTGCCCGACGTTTCGAGCCAGTTGCATAGGCCGTGGTCGCGGAAAGACTAGCGTCTCAACTAATCTCTGTCTACCCTCATAATTGGAATTTTTGTTAATTTTTATGAATTTCCATACATAGTAAATTAAATTTTCCATCACTGTTAGCGAACTGTAAATTATATACGCATAACAAAAAGAACTTTCTTAAATTTCAATCGGGGATTCGAACCTATGAAACATGATGTAATTAATAAGAGGAGTGGGCCTTACGCAATATTTGTATGGAAACTAGCGTGGCACTACGCGGGGTGAAACGTGGTACGCTAGATGGAGGGGGAAAAATTACAACTAATCAAAACACGGCATCGGCCAATCAAATTAGGTATCTTCTTTCTACTACACATTTTTATATTCCGCACCAATGAAAACACGCCATTTGGACTCCGCACCGCGTAACGGGAACCGCTCCTTACGCCGGGTTCTCTTTATATTTGGTTCGTGGTATGAAATAAGTGAATAAGTGACCGACTACCGCTGGAGTAAAGCGGTTCTTGAGTGGAGGCCACGTCTCGGCAAACGTAGTGTAGGACGCCCCCCTGCCAGGTGGACCGATGACCTCAAGAAGGTTGCTGGTGGTGGCTGGATGAGGGCCACGAAAGATCGTCTTTTGTGGCGTACCCTTGGGGAGGCCTACGTCCAGCAGTGGACTATTACAGGCTGATTGATTGATTGATGAAATAAGCTTCAACTTACCGCAAAGTAAATACTGAGCACGCCATACAGTATGATGAACACATTAGCATCAGTGAGCTTGCTGAAGCAGAAGTAGAGGCCGGCCGGGAACAGGAACACCAGGATCTGAAGGTCGAAGTAGAACGAGGACCAGGAAGTCGGCTGGTGCTCCGACACCGACGCTGCGGGGTGGACAGAAGGTATAAGTACGTATTTGTTTAATTGGCTTTACATAGAACTCCGTGGCGCGATCGGTTCAGGTCCCGGGTTCGATTCCCGGTGGAGGCAGAGTTAAGAACTACGCTTTTTTCTGCTTTCCAGTCTGGTCGTTGATTATATATGCTATATGTGTATTTATCTATATATAATAAGTATATATTTCTTAAATATACGTTGACTAGTACCCTTAACACAAGTCTTAAATGCACTTACCAAGGGGCTAGTTCAATTGGTGTACTAACGTCCTACAATATTATTAGATGTATGTACATATGTTAAATTAGGTTAAAATGTAATTTATAATAATACAAAATCAAAGACAATGGCTTTGATGAGCATTAAACCTTAGATAGTTAGACGTTCAGATGTCAATATCCGTAATTATTATTACGGAATTAGTCATTATATAGCTACTAATCGATACTCGAAATGTTATATTGACTACAGCGAGAATTTCTTAAATGTGATGGAAAACATCGTGAGGAAACCTATCTGTTCACCGAACAGGTAATAGTTAGTGCTTGTAAATGGCAACATGGCTTACCACCTGTCACATTGAGTACTGATTATCTGGTCAACAGGTAAATTCGAGGTGGCCATAGAATTACTACCTTCGCAATTGCGGAGATGGACAACTGAACCTCTGACTACCCCAAGGGTTAATGGTCGTGAACGCGTAGTAAATATACCACTTACCAATAATAGGGATGTGATTCTTGGCATAAGAAGGATCCAAGAGCGAGTAAAACCTTCCAGTCCATGGAGATATTTTACCTGAAAAATGATAAGAGTTTTATTATTAAACTAGTGACCCGTTCCGGCTTTGCACGGGTATAAAATATATAGCCTACTCTACTGTTTGATGGATGTTATTATACATATAAACCTTCCTCTTGAATCACTCTATCTATTAATAATAATAATAATAAACCTTTATTCACAAAAGCACACAATTAACACAAATAAATGACAAGAACATTTAACAACAAAAACTTAAAACTAACCTATCTTAAATTGTCAAATATGTGCCTGTGCGAAATGGACCCATCTCAGTGTATGGTTGAAGTGTGAAATGACACACAATCAACCCTGATATTCTGATAGACCCTTAAAATGCGTACCTGTATTGTAAATAAATATATGAGTAAAAAAGAATAAATAAAATAATAATAATAACAGGTTAAAATGCATATAGTGTATACATAAAGAAGCAGAAGAGAAAAAATGAAATACATAATTAAAATAAAAAGTTTTCAACGCTTGATACTTGGTTGTGTCATAATTGTCCCACCAATTGTAGCCAAACAAAAGTGATTTTCAAAATATACGCCAAAAACCTAAAACTAACAATTTGAAATACAACTGACTAACAGAACATGAAAAACAACTAAAATTTTACCATATATCATGC
Source organism: Leucoptera coffeella (assembly GCA_030578115.1). Taxonomy (NCBI): domain Eukaryota; kingdom Metazoa; phylum Arthropoda; class Insecta; order Lepidoptera; family Lyonetiidae; genus Leucoptera; species Leucoptera coffeella. The sequence continues at coordinate 209,393 of JAMBLF010000532.1, forward strand.
TATACACCAGTTTTTTGTTGAGCAAGGATAAAATCGAAACATTTCTTCCGTAAAGTGCCCTTGGAAACGGAATTCCTAATAGGCGGAGGAAGATCATTAAAAATTTTTTTTTTTTTAAATTTTGCAGGACATGAATTTAAATGAGCCAGAAAAACCAGCTGATCTGTATTTTGGCATAATGAGTGGAGGGCACATGCTTCGAAGTCTTTCAGCTCGCCGTGCCTGTCGCCAGGTGAGCTTTTCATACAGATATTCAGGTTTACCACTCTTCACAACACCAAACAACAAAACTGCAAAATGAAATCTATACCTTGCCTCCATTTTTAACATATTTGCTGAATTAATATAAGGTGTTACATGATTCCTTGGAGGTATATTAAAACAGTATCGTGCACAAGCGTTTTGTACACGTTGCAAAACTTTAAAACATTTCTTTCGAAGACAGGATCCAAACACATTTAAACAATAATTAATTTTAGATAAAACTAAGGTTTCACATAAACGAACACGAACATTAACACTAATATACTTTCTTATACTATACAGAAGCTTAAGCCTATAGAGGCAATTACGTGCCAAAACTGCCACATGCTCCTCAAAATTCAATGAGGGAGACATAAGAATACCCAGATTTCTGACCAAATACTCCCTCTGAAGAGGAACCCCATTCAAACAGATACTTGGATTAGATCTCTCAATGGACTGAATCTGTCGCCTAGTGCCAACCAACAGATACTTAGACTTCTCTGGGTTAAGCACCAGAGAGTTCAACTCAGCCCATTCAGAAATCCGTATCAAATCCGCAAAAAAAAAACCTATTAAAAAAAATCTATTAAAAAACCGCATCAAAATCCGTTGCGCAGTTTCAAAGATTTAAGCATACAAAGGGACATAGGGACAGAGAAAGCGACTTTGTTTTATACTATGTAGTGATAAGCAGTAACCAGTAATATATTATATTTTTTCACCATTTCGACTAAATAACCTCTTGTTATTTTTCTACAATTCAACCTAAACATTCAGTCGTCTATGGTTTGTCAACAAAGTCAGCAGCTCAGTGAAAGTTGAGAATACAAATAATTTTTTCGACAAAATAATTAGTCAATTGTGAAGCCAAACTGGCTAAATATGTTAGCTTTGGGATTATATTTGGATCTTCAACTGGAACAAACTGAAGAACAAGGAAGAGAAGAATTGGATCATCGATTTCGTTTTTCTTCGGTTGTAGCGGCTGGCGGCGTGTGTAACCATGGCGATGGAATAACGAGAAGTTCAAACGCCGTGGCATCAGTGTTTGTATTTCAGCCAACATAACCTTAGTGGTGAATGGCTTAATAAAGAATAAAAAAAACCTCAACACTCACCAGTAATAGTGAGCACGACGAGGAACGTGCCCAGGGTAGCCAGAATGGTGGTGAGCAACGTCCTGAAGAGGAGCTCGAAGTGGGCCTGAGACAGCCTCGCTTGCAGGTACTGGGCGCACCCCACTAACTGGCAAAGACCAAATACACCTAGGGCCTGTAGAGATAAGAAGATATAAGTTTGTGTGAACATATAATGCTACTAGCGACCCGCTCCGGCTTCGCATGGGTATAAAATATATAGCCTAGTCCACTATTTAATGGGTGTTATTATACATATAAACCTTCCTCTTGAATCACTCTATCTTTTAAAAAAAACCGCATCAAAATCCGTTGCGCAGTTTCAAAGATTTAAGCATACAAAGGGACAAAGAAAGCGACTTTGTTTTATACTATGTAGTGATATACATGTACCTATTATCTTTTACTTAATTACTTTTTGGGATGCACATAAACTTTGCGACATAATTTATCTTTTGGTTAATTTAAGCGTATTTGATTCCTTAAATTTACATTCAAGTCTTTAAAACCCCTTTGGAGGTGGAGAGAACCTCGGAGATATAATATCTCCTAGGTAACTATACATTAATATTGGGGTTGTGATATCATAATGGAACATTATTGACAAGTTGCTAGCCCATCGTCTCATAGGTACCATTAACCTCTAGTCCCTTAGACGCCTCTTACTACATGCCAGGAAGAACGGCGGCTAGATAGCATTCTTTTTACGTCGCAGCTAGCACGGAACACAAAATTCATAATCTATAAAGTATAAAATAATATAAATTCTATTACTATAAAGCTGAAGAGTTTGTTTGTTCGTTTGAACGCGCTAATCTCAGGAACTACTGGTTCGAATTCAAAAATTCTTTTTGTATTAGATAGACCATTTATTGAGGAAGGCTTTAGGCTATATAACATCACCCTGTTACTAATAGGAGCGAAGAATATAATATAAAAATCTAATTATAATTACAGTGCCATCTATGTTTCATGTATTGAAAACTTCTAAAAAATAAAAATGTGGCAAATTATTTGATATAGCTTGAAACCTACCCCAACAGGTAATAGTTACTGCTTGTAAAGAAATAAAGCCAAAGTGGAAGGTAGAACTTATACAGTAGGGAGGTAGAGGCGTGAACATATGTATGAAATCACTTACCAACATATGCTCCGAACTCTGCACAGGCTGGAACCCTACAAACGGAATCTGCATGGAGAGTATCGTGCCGACACAATAGAGGGTGCTATAGGCCACGTACAACCTCGAAGAGAACCGGCCAATCAGGATAAGGGTTAACACGTGAAGAGGTATGAGGTTGATTAGGAATACGTAACCACCCCATGACGATACCTGCAATGGAATGGTAGAATAATATATTACTAAACATAAATTTATATACACGTATTTATGTACGTACATATAAAATGTATTATTTTTGTGTATAGGAAATAATGAATGGATTTTATTGACATAAGAACAGTTAGATAAACAAACAAAATAAAACTAAATATATACAAATTAAAAACATAAAAAAAAACACTTAAATCTAACAAAAAGTAAATATTTTCACATTGCTACTAGTGTCCCGAATTTAGCACCCAGAAGCAAAAGCCCCCAGCACACTAGCATATATTTGTGTAGTAGTTTTGTATTTGCAAATAAAGAAGACATTATTATTATTGTATACAGAATGATAATCATATTTGCCGACCCCTCTACAAGGAATCGGGCGTGCTGTGTGTGTAGTACCTTAATCACTAATGCACATGATGAAATTTAAATGAAAAAATTGTGAGGGATTGCTAATCTATCGCCTTATCCCTATAACCACTAGTTAGTTTTCTATTTACGTTCCAATCTAGCATGGGACATGGTGAAAAGTAAATAAATATATACTTTTTAATTGATTAAACTTTGTGTCCTTGAAATAATAATGTACATACTAAGAAACGATTAATAACTAAACGGAACTTATCGCGTAAGTTTTTATATAATAAAGTTACCTTTATTATTAACCGGTGGAGACGAAGAAATATGAAACGTCAGTCTGGCCGTACCAAGGCTGCTGCAACGTTGCCGAAACGTCGGGTTCATAATAAAGGTAACTTTATTATAAAAAAACTTACGCGATAAGTCCCGTTTAGTTATTAATCATAAGTATAAATCGCGAATCTCTTAAAACTATAAATATTAAGAAACTCTTTACACTTGAACACCTCTGTTCCCGTGCTAGTCTGGGACGTAAAAAGAATGCTAAATAGCTGCCGTTCTTCCCGGCATGTCGTAGGAGGCGATTAAGGGACTTGGGACAATAGAATCTATTCTCACCAATGTTCCATGTTATATCTTAACCCCAATATTCAAGCTAATATGTGACCTAGAAGATATTATCGTACCTCCAGGATTCTGTCCACCCCGAAAGGATTAAGGGACGTGAATGATATCTAAGCAGGCTTGTATGAAAGAGCAAAAACAAACTAACCAACTGTGATAAGTTTGCGTGAAGCTTTCACTATTATCTACGACCAGATTACAAATATTGCAATGGCTTCTTGCAACAAAAGACTTAATTCATTGGTCGAACAACATATTATGAACAATAAAAGAAAAACACACAACATAAGAAAGTCAGATTGTTGCGATACTGAGAAAGGGTAATGTTAGAAGTTTGTACAGTTAACACTAAAAGTGCAGTCCCAGTAACTTTTTATAAGGTTTAAGTTTATAAGAACACAAGACAATATTTTTCATTTCGAAGCACGCGAACGTATAGTGGCCATGACAATGCATAGTAGCACCAGTTTTAAAATGTAAAATATTGTCTTTTGTTTTTATAAACTTAAACCTTATAAAAAAAGTTGCTGGGACTGCACTTTTAGCATTGTACCTTGACTAGTACCTTTACCACAACTCTTAATTCAACTTACCAAGTGTCTAGTACAATACATGTAAGAGTACCCTGAAACTAAAGCTCCAACTCACCATGTAAAAGTAAGCCAGCGCACACAGAGTAGCCCACAGAATGGTTCCTGTGTTCACCGCCTTAATCCACATGTAGAATGTAAGGAGCATGCAGAATATCGCTATGCCCTCGTTGTCGTAACTGCCGGCTACTGAACGACTAATGTAGCCTGGGACTATTGCTATCATGGCTGATGCTATCAGTCCTGCGCCTTCATCCTGTAATATGATTAGAGTATTAAGTAAAAATGAGTAAAGAAATCAATGATATGCACAATCATGAAAGCACAATTTGATAACCTCTGTGGCGTGATCAGTTAGCCGCGTGAATGCTAATCGTTAGGTCCCGGGTTCCCGGTGGAGGCAGAGTTAAGGACTACACTTTTCTTCTGCTTTCAAGTTTGGTCGTTGATTATATGCTATAAATGTACTTATCTATGTATAATGAATACATATTTCTTAAATTTACGTTGACTAGTAGTCTTAAATACTTAGCAAGGGGCTAGTTCAATTGGTGCAATAATGTCCTACAATATTATTATTATCACAATTAATGTGGTGAAGATGAGATCTCTTAGGAGAATGTGTAATGTAAGATTGTGTGTAAGACTATGGGATAATTTGATTTGTGCATGTTGTGGCACGAAAGAAGATGTAGCAACAAAAAAAGATAAATGTATGTTAAGGTGCATGAATGAAAGGAGTGTTATGAAAGGAATTTAAAGAGCCAAACTGGAAGGTAGCATTGGAAGAGGTAGGATCATGTAGGAGTATGTAAGCAGAGCAAGGGAGATTTATCACCCGTTCCAGGTGGCCTAATAGTCTCTGCCAATCCCCTCAACGACATTGAGGTGTGAATAAACGTATTATAAATAATAGTAATATCAATCAATATTTGTAGTATTACAGTGAACACATCATAAGGGATAATAACTAACGTTAAAACTGTTTGTTATCTCATTATCAGCAGTTTATGTTCCACTAACTAGTTCACGGATATTTTTATTGGTTTGTTGCTTTTATGTCCACGAATGCAATAACTTAAAATACTCATATAATTGTGAAGTATGTTAAGGCTATACTACTGCAGCTAATGTGGCAAATGGGCTTCAGAAAACAATCATACATATACATTCACATCCATTAATCCCTATTGTAGTGGACAGAATCTTGGAAAAAACATCTTCTCAGTCACTTATTAGCATGTATATTGGGGCTTTCATATCACATAGAATATCGGTGACAGGTTGCTAGTCCATCGCCCAATAGATTCCTTTTATCATCTCTTACAACAAGCTAGGTAGAACAGTTAGCATTCTTTGTACATCCCAGACTAGCACAGCACTACAAATTATGAAATGATGGTAAGGATCCTTAATATCTGCCTACCCTTTAAATATAAATACACTTATATAGTATATCTAAAACCATACCTTCAGTTCCTTAGTCAGCAGATAAGTGACTATTGTGGTGAGTGAGGAGAAGAATGGAGCCAGGAACACGCAGACATTCCGGATGTCTATCGTGATGTTCAGGTACTGCATTATGTTGTAAAGAGTTGTGGAGGTCACCATCAAACCGGGGTAGATGGTTCCTGTAAAGACATTAATTAAATACATAGAAGTTTATTTCTAACTAAAAGCAAAAATATACATATTGACACCTAACGGTGCACTTGTCCTAAATGCCATATAGCAAACTTTACATGAGATAGGTTGGATCAAACTGTATATTTAAGTCATTTCACCAAAATGGAGTTTATGCCAAGTTTGTTGTTAGGTGTCAATATACATTCACATTCTTTAATTGCTTTTGGGGTGGACGGAACCATGACAATATCTTTTTGGTCACTTATTAACATCTATATTAGGGGTTTTGATGTCATGTGGAATATTACTGATAGGTTGCTTGCCTATTGTCTAATAGATTCCGTATACCCCTAGTCCTTAGTGAATATATAACTTTAACTAATACTGTCCTGAGTTAATCAGATACTCAAAAAGAATGCTACCTAGCTGCCTTTCATCTCACAATATTATATGGCAGATCATTAGATCATTGACTATCAGTCATAACATAACCCTAAGATATTAAAGCACTAAGCAATTTATACATCATGTTTACACATTGAGCTGTACACTACAACACAAACATTTTCCCACATAACTTACCTCCGATAATCCTGCCAAGAGGGTACCATGCTTGGTCATCAAACCAGTTGTAGAACTTGTAGAAACCTTCCTCTGTCAGAAATCTTGTAGTGCGGTAGTTGAAGTACGGGTCAAACTCGTGGATAACACTCTCAAAACGCAGTACAGAGAATAAGCGAGTGGAGAAAGCTAGAAATAATAACAGTACATACATTTAATTGATCTTCCTGGCATGTCGTAGGAGGTAAGCAATCTAGGGTTCAATAGAATATATAACGCAATGGACTAGCATCCTGTCACCAATAAATCATAAGAGAAGAATCACAACTGCAATATTAATGTTGAAAGTGACATATTATGAGATAATATATGTTGTAGTTTTGTCTATTCTGTAAGGGATATATTGACGTGATAAATGAAATTTTAGGAAAATAAATTACACATTAGGTTAATTGAGGATCATATCAGTATAAGAATAACACTTCTATGAAGTTTGGAAGAGTGACTCTATCCCCATGGATAGGCAATCTAGTAAAAGTATCATAGTTATTTAGTAGAGGACACTTATTTAGTAATATGCTATGAAGATTTGTTGTTTTATAGGAAAAGACATATACATACATACATAACATCTAAAGTGACATTTAAAAAATTATAGAACCTTTTCTGTAAGACTTTGAGTATTTTACATAACTTGAAATAACCTATGGAGTTAACATTATTGTAAGAACATAACAAATAGTCTTTGGAGATATTCTTATAAAAGGGGAATATTATTAAAGACAAAAAGGTGAGAAAGAAATATAAAACGTGGGACGGATGGTTGTTATGATGTTTGTAAAAGATCCTTTATGGAAAACAGCCAAATTATTATCATGAGTGTCGGTGTTTTCATTATGTTAGATCCACGTCAACCGTATCGAATGGTTCCTGATAAAAACGTAACTAGTGCATTAATAATTAATTACTATAGTCATTGTGCAGGATTATTATAAATAAAGGCTAAAACCTATCATCTATGCCAATATAGGGTTCAATGGTTCATTTACTCACATAAAATCGCCACCATTGACAAAACAGCAAGTTTCAAGAAAGTAAGCTGCTTATCTGCTGAGAGATTTAGGACTTTCGACCAAATCGGTTGGGTATCCGCAGCCATGTCGACTTAGTTATGGGGGCACTATTATAAAAAGAAAACCATGTACTTTAATTTAATCTAGAAAACAAGCCGGCACTCATAACCACAAAAAATATCCAACTTTGCAAGCAAAGCTTGGCTGATAGTTCTTGTCGCTTGCTCAGTGGCCGGCCGCCTTCATACATAACACGTTTACGTCAGTCATTTTTAAAGTCAGTCAGTACTGCAAACATGGCAGCCAATCTCTCTTTTTTAATTTTTGCTTTGGGTGACGTATCAGCTGTTAAATGTCAAAAATTACTTGTGTCATAACATAACTTTGACAAATTTGACAATACTGACTGACTGGTCAAGTCAATCACGGTTTCTTAGTATTAGATCTTGTATTTATTTTAAGGTTTTATGCTATATTTATTCTTCTTTCTGTGTATTGTGAGTGTATTTACGTATTAGAGAATTAAAGTGAACTTATACTAATAATATTGAGGAGATTAATCATCATATAATTCAGTAAAACGGCGGCAGTTTGTGCCGATCGTCATACTTCCGAAACTGGTAAATTGTGACTAATCCAGTAAATAAGACTAATGTCCGACGGAGACCCATCGCTGGAGGAAGATCTGCCGAAGCCTTTGTTGGAGACTGTTGACGAGAATGTGTTCACACCGAAGATAAGTACGCCGATATACGCTGGGACCGTGAGCTTCAGCACCGGCTTTCAGCCGAAATACCAGAGTCAATTTCCTTCTTATCAGACGCCGAGCGCAATGAGCTTGCGCTCAAGGAGTTGTTCTCCGACGGAGATGGGGTTTCTCAACAGGTATGTCATTTAAAACATTTAAAATACATTCTATTCTTAGCGCTTACTCTAATTGTTGGTTTATCAAGTTTCCTATTCTGTCAATTGGTGATAAATATCCCTTTAAATGGCGCGCAGCCCGATGCGGGTAATGGCGTAATTAACGTAATTAAGGTGATTGCCGAGCCGCCCGCAGCGGGTCAATTTTTTGCCACCAATTTTGAGAACTATTCTGTGAGTTCATTTAAGTCAATCATGTCAAAAAAGTGTTTTAAAGTGTCGTCAGCGCTTTCAAGAGCATAAAAAAAAGTATGCCACACGTGGTTCAGTACAATTTTTATTCACACTGGCTCTGCGAATACTGGCCTAGCATGCTGCCAGTAGTGTTTTGAATACAGTTAAAAAAATATACAAAAACATTGTTTTTTAGTGAGCAAATCTTTGGAAAACAATTTACTTACTTACCGTTATTTATTTATTTATAATGTTTCGTGTATATTGGTTAGGTATTATACGATGTTTTTTTCTATTTCCAAAGTTTGGACAAACTATCAATTAACGTAATTGCACTCACGGAATTCACAGAGCTTCTTTGTTTAGGCTATAACTATGAAACAGTAGGAGCTTGTAATATTAATCTTTGTTTATAATGAGTTTATGGGTCGGTCGCAGAGTTAAACATGATATCCAAACAACCGCTGCGCGGCTACAATTCAGTCATCACAACACTTCAAAGTGGGACCCTTTTTTTGCTCACTTGGCGGGGCATTTGTTAAAACGGTCGTAATTTATAACAGGGCACTATGGATTTTATTTCATAAACAACTTGCTATTTTATTTATTACTCACCTAAAGTTAAGTGTATATTTGTAATTCTAATTGAAATAAAGGTAAATGTGACTACATTTTACATTAAATAAAACATAGTAATGCGCATAGTTGGAGAAAAACAAGTATTCTTTGTTTTCATCACGTTATAGCAACATCATTTTAAGCATATTGGCGTAAAATTTAAATACAAGTTGTAGGAAATTTAATGATGATTGTAGTGATGCCAAATTTGCGATAGTTTTTTTTGCTAAATTTTAAGTAATTCTACTTTAACTGTGAAAGGGGTGGTGAAAGTTCGCGCCCCGCCATTGACGTTTCGCAGATGCGCACATTGTTTATTTTAGTTTTGCAGTCAGCGCGCCATTGAAAGGGATATACGCATTGGAATATTAATAGGTTTGCGTTTTCACTGTGAATTTAATTCTGTCTGTATCATTGAAAATTTCTTTGTTATGAACAAGATTTGTTGCTGGTAATTTTCCATTTATAGCATATACATGTGTAGTTCTAATGACTATATGTTGATGCAAATTAAATTGGTCTCTGTTTATTTGACAGTCTCTTGTGGTAATGTTTTTAATACTTATTTTTTATTACTGTTTTTTAACAAATATAGTTAAAATATTATAGAAATATACTATTTTTATTAGTCTTAATGAATTCTTTAGTGAGTGAGGATGGCTCAAATATTACAACCTAAAAATGACAAAGCTAAACAACCTGAAACAAATTAATCCCCAATGAGAATCATAAAAAATTTAAACACATAAAAATCCAGGATCTTGTAACTAGCATATAGAGTAAACTAAAGGCTACAGATTTTCTAATTGGTAAGATAAACAAAGCTCCATTGTTCTGCTATTGAAACCATGATAATTGGTTCTAGATACATCCACCAAATTTTTGCTCAATTATGTACCTATTCTTATCTGGTTCATCACAGTTTGTTTTAAATTTCTATGAAATTTTAACCTGCTTCGATTTATAGTTCGTTATGGGTTAAGCATTTGAAGATGATTGACTTAAGACTCGATTGACTCAGCTATTCCTACAATATTTGTCCCTTACAACAGTTAAATTGAAACAAAAGCTTATTTGGGGACAGTGACTGTGTATTTATAATTTTTGTTTAGGAGAAACTTGCCTTAGAAACATTAAGTCCTATAAGGAGTATTTTATGAGTGTGTTGCAGATGAAGATATAGAGCTAAATTTGTTGAAATCTGTGAGTCATACCCTGAGAATTCATATTTGTGTAAACAGTGAGATAAATGAATGCTGATTAGTTATAATCATTAAGTTGACCGAACTATTTTAGTAGTTTTCTGAACAGATAAATGCATATTATTACAATTTTACAGAAAATGAGGTTAATGATTTAATATTTCATTTGTCTGTTAAATTTATCTTGTATGATAAATGATAATTCAGGATAGTATAACTGCATTCTTAAATCTTTATATTTTATTTTGTGTTACAAATAACCTACTTATGAGTATTTTCAATTCATTCATTCTATTCCTCTGTATTCACAATGTAAAGACTATTTTTGGTGTGTTGAATAATATGATAAGGTAGGCAGTGACTTCATGTTTTATCAGTAACTTCCTCTTGGTTAAGCCTCTTGGTTCATTAGTAGTGCAGATCAGTGGTTCATTAGACACTCTTGTCACTAAGCCAGACAGGTTCTCTGATAGGGAGTGAGTTTTTTGCTTTTAGACAACATTACAACATGCAGTTGTTGATATAATTAACTTCTAACTTCCCCTGGAATATAGATAATAATAGATATTTTCAGATATTTCATAAAGTTATTATTATTTGTTAATAGTGACACATTTATTTTAAGATGTTTATAATGAATAAGGTATAGCTGTAACTAGTGTTACTAGCTTTGCAATGCAGAAAGAGTTTTTCAATTTGGTACAGTTGTTTCGAGTTCATAATTTTCCTCTTTAAAATATCAGTATATGTTGCATGCTTTATGGTAAATTTTCTATAAATATATTGTTGGTGGGTACTGATAACTGCATGGTTTTTCAACTTATAAATATGGGCATGTGGTATGGTATTGGTAATTTTGTACAAAAACTGTATTGTATTCTTTGTAAACATTGTAAACAAACATAATTTATATTCTCATATCATAAAATTTATTAAAAGTAATCTTCTCAATGCTTACAGAGATATAATATAATTTTGGTTAATACTAGAGGCATTCCCAAATTAATTACACATATATATTTTTATACTCGTATATTTACTGTAACCTAACTGCAGTAATTTAATTTTCAGTCCTCTTTAGCAAAACATAAACTGTGTGATAAACAAATCCTTTAATGGGATATAATCTTTTCCCATGTTAATTGTGCTGTACAATAACCTTGAATTAGATCAACGCAAGTGTGAATAAAATGGAAGTGGTTAGGTAAAGTGAATACATGTGCATCAAACTAGTTAGGCAAGACGTGTGGGTAGAAGTTATTTGAATAAAAGCTCTGTTAACGGTTGTTTCGATAGCAATTTTAGCAAAGAATGATGAGATACCTGTACATATTGAAAAAGTGTGACGTTAGAAGTACCCATAACTGCCGAGTGTGTATGAGGAGGTGTATGAGTGTCAATGAAGCGAAAGGGGTTTGTGGGGATCGGGTAAGATATGGATCTGTTTCCTGCCTACCACTCTGCCGGGAATCTGGCCTGATGTGTTTGTATGTATGTATGTATACCACATTGTCTATTATAAACTGTATAAAGTGAAAACTGTATAACTAAGTGTGTGTTTGAAGATATAATATATCTGACTCGATGTGGTATCTTCAATTGATGAGATGTTGCTTAGTTCATACATGCATCAGGAAATGGTGTGATGGGGTTTCATTCTCACCAGCATACATTCTACCACTAGATATGATATTCTGTTCTACTATAATTTCTATGTACGAAAACATCGTAAGGAAACCATCCTTTTTCCTCGAATTCGTAAAATGCAGTTGTAAATGGCGATACGGTTTTCCACCATCACATTAGGTGATGACTATTTGGTTAACATCTTCGTTGGCCTCTAAGCCATAGGAACGTGATCTAAATATGGACTCTTTAACTTGTGATAACCGCCAAATGGTATGAGGTCGTGAGTAACAATATCTTCGACAAGCAATTAACTAATTACATTAACAGAAGATAGTTAACCGATGTTTTTATCGTCAGTTTAAAGGCTTTTCCATTAGCGAAATTGGATAACTATCCCTAAGGGACCTACCTATTTGGACGGACAATTAATTACGTAATTAATAGTTCACATGAAATTACTTTGTAGTGATTTTCAGACATAGTGTACATAAACGTCTAAATTAGTAAACATAAGGATGCGTTATAACAGCCTTAAAGTTGCTTTAGCATAAATATAAATGAAATAAAATGAAAATCTTTTTATTCAATATAAGGATCGATAAAACGCTTATTAAAAGTAAAAATATATCATTTTTTATAAAAAATATGTCATTAACATATTACACTGATTTTCAAAATAAATCAAATTAGATTAATAAAACTATTGAACAGTCGTCTATGGTGCGTCAACAAAGTCAGCAGCTCAGTGAAAGTTGAAAATACAAATAATTATTTTCGGCAGAATATTTAGTCAATTGTGATGCCAAACTGTCTAAATATGTTCGCTTTGGGATAAGATTTGGCTCCTCAACTGGAACGAACCGAAGAACAAGGAAGAGCTTCGATTTTGTTTTTCTTCGGTTGTAGCGGCTGGCGGCGTTGGTGTAACCATGGCGATGGAATAACAAGAAGTTCAAACGCCGTGGCATCAGTGTTTGTACTTCAGCCGACATAACCTTAGTGGTGAATGCCTTAATAAAGAATAAAAAAAATATTATTGAATGGCTCTTCGTAACGTCAGACTAACATAATATACTTTGCAAAGTAGTCAAAGTGGAAGGTACAGTTGGACGGGGTAGGACGCGTAGAACTTATACAAATCAAATTGGAAACATTCTCAAGGCGGGTGAATGTAGCGTGAAGAACAGAAGAGCATGTATGAGAAGGTTAATGGGTGTGAGTGAAGCAAGAGATTTGTCAGGATCGTTCCAGATGGCGATCGATAGTCTCTGTATGAATGTTATTGAAGCGAAAGTGGTCTGTCTGGATCGGGACCAATGGGGATCCGTGATCTCTGCCTACCCCTCTACAGGGAATGGCGTGATGTTTATGCATGTATGTATCAAATGACAGAACTTCAGGGAAACAAAATAATGGTACTTTATTAAATCATGATACAATTCAATCTTATGGTATTTCATAACAATGAATTTTGAAATAAATTGAACGTAAGTATGTGAATTCCCTATAAAGGTTTTTATTTTTAATCTATTCTTGGTTGAGGGACTTTGGATACGTGATAATCAGCCGAGCGTATTATTGCGTGCTGGGATGACAATCATCAAAAAACAAATTTAAAACGAGTTCAAAAGTGACCTTCGCGTTAGAAAGGTGGCATTGGTTATCTTAGAGTTGGTAATTTTGACTTTGGTTCAAAGTAGATAACTAGTAGTTTTAAAATACGGTTAAATTTACATACTTATAAGTATAAGGTTCGGGACTATCATATTATATCATGTACCTTAATAAACAGGGAATTCCATAAATTTCCTTAAAAAATAAGGTAATTATATTGATGCCAAATGTTACGTTATTTTGGATACCTTACTTCTGTACACCCCAACAGAATTAGAAACACTGTGATACGTGTTTGTATATTAAAAGGAAAGGCTTATTGTATACTATTTCTATCTCGGACTAGGATGTAAAGTTATTATTCTCGAATACTGAAGTAATGAGAAGTAATAACAAAAAATGTGTTCGACGTCCATGCGTTTTTTTGGTTCATGCTGTGTTTACATGGTATCAAGTGATAACTAATTGTATTATTTAAAACAACTAAAATAACAGTCAGATAGACGCTATATTGAAAAAAGGTGACGTTAGGTGTACCTATAACCGCCGACAGTGTATGAGAAGATGTATGAATGTCAATGAAGCGAAAGTGGTCTGTCAGGATCGGGACAAATGGGGATCCGTGATCTCTGTCTACCCTTCTACAGGGAATCAGGCGTGATGTGTATGTATGTAACTAAAATAAGTCGTTATGTTTTTTTAGATTTAATTAAAATACTATATTAAACTGTTTGTACGCCAGAAGAGGCCATGCTAATTATTTGTTCATTCAACATATTTACGGATGAGATACAAATAAAGTTTCTGTCTTTGTTTTAGCGTATAACTTCAGATAACCCTTGACTAACTATTCCGGAATAAGCTGCATTCATGTTTTTTATAAATAGGGATTTAGTACTCGGAAGTAAAAATGATTTTTGTTACCACAGAGTATTTAAATTGATTTACGGTTTGACCTCGTTTTCTTCAATGCCATTGACTTTTATGTGGAAACTATTTTATATTAGTGATTTCGATATGTATCAGCAATTTGCGGTTCAATAACTCTGTTTCTTATATATTTGCAATGCAATAATAGTATTGCAATATTAGTAATTTTGCAGCGATTATGATACCATATAGTGTACACATTATATTCACTAAGAAACAATAGGACATAATATGTCCTATTTTATGTGTGTCTAAACGTATTGTATTTTTTCCCTTTAGTACAAAGGGTCCGGCCGAGATCACCGATCTATACATTATATAAATAGTTATTTGTGTGGTTTTATAAAACTACAATCTTTTTGTACACATTAGACTAATTACTATGTATCGTATGTTATACTGACCTCCAACAGGGAGTGTCGATAATATCATATTATACACACGAACGTTACGACCGCCACGCGACATGCAACACACAAACGAAAGGTTTGAGACAATGTAATATAAGTTTCACTTTTATGTGTATTTCATTTAGCTTCTGAATTCAAAACAATTACTGAATAATTAAAATCTAAAAGCTATCACTTATACTAGTACGTATACTAAACCATCTAACTCAACGCCTAACTAAACTCAATGTAAACGTACGTTATTTTTGCATGTACACGCTAGATGAATGACTGGTGCCAGACCGCGTTAGTACAGCTCAAAACGCAATGGTATAAAGACGTTGTTTCTAGCGTATTTTTCGCTTAAAAAGCCAACGAACTAAGTCCCAATGAGTCAGTGTTATTTAGTGTTATCTCGTAAAAGGCCAAGGTTAGCGGAGTAGCGCTGAGATGTGATGTTTTCGGAGATAGCCGTGGATTGCTGTAGATATTTTGCAGTGGAGATCGTGTTTCCCCGTGACGGTGGGAATTTTAGGAGATGGAGAAAAGTGAGCATGTTATACATACATATATTCACGCATCTACGACCCCAAAAGGATAGACAGAGACTATCGATCGCCACCTGGAACGATCCTGGCAAATGTGTTGCTTCATTTAGATCCTCTGATCTTCATATCATGTATATGAACTCTTTTGTTATTCACACTACGTACGCCTTGAGAAGAATGTTTCCAATTTGATCTGTTTAAGTTCTACCCCGTCCAACTCTACCTTCCACTTGGGCTGTATAGATTCCTTTTGTAACCCTCATACACATTCGAACTCACTTATAAAATAATAAAGTTTTATACGATACTTGTAGTTGCTAATTAATTTTCGAAATTGTGCTTTATATCAGTTTATAAAGTAAAATTCACAGGAATTTTTGTTCTGTCCACTTCTTCAGAATAAAAGACGTGAAGAACATGTATTTCATAAAAATTCTTAGTCTTCGTTAAGCATAGATTAAAAAAATATTAGTCATACTTACAACCCAGATATAAAATCATTGTAAAGGCCATAAAAAAAAAATTGAACTTTCATGGCAAATTAACATTAGTAAATTATTACATACCTACATATGTACACTACAAGACTATTATACCTTGAAGGGTAGTCAGAGATTCACGTATCTAGCGGTATAGTATGGTCACATAGCTTTATCTAACGTTTTTAAAGTAAAACGGCCGTAACGTAAAACGGCCGTAACGCGTATGTTATTAGTTCACAAAGGCTAGCAATGTTTTAATTATGCACTATTTAGTACTAGACTTCTATAAATAATACATATGCGGGCTTTTGTATGGACTAATTGGGTTTTCCCACAATTGTTAGTGGAAAAGCAAATATGCTCAAGGTTGTATGCCTAAATGGGATGAATAGAATTTCAGACGAATGGTTACGTAGGGGTCGGCTGTACCAATAGGCCGTATGACATTTAGGTACGACATATTGAAAAAGGTTGACGTTTGAAGTACCTATAAACACCGAGTGTTAATGATGCGAAAGTGTTTTGTCAGGATCGCGACAGATGGGGATCCGTGATCTCAGCCTGCCCCTCTACAGGGAATCAGGCGTGATGTGTATGTACATATGTATGTATGCAATTGCTAACTTAGTAGATTAATTACACCAAAACTTGAATTAGATGTGATAGGTATAATAATGATAATAAATAATTGAAATGTAGTGATAGCTGGTACGTTAATAGTTAATAAATGTATTTACGCCTTTCTTTCTGGCATTAAGAAGCGATATTTTAGGCAATGGGCTAGTAACCTCTCATTGAAACATTACTCCATTAATATGAAAAATATTCCATATGCCAAGAAGTCCTAACTCAATATATAAGCTTATTGTGACTAATAAAATATGTCTCCGAGGTTCTGTTCACCCTTAAAGAGATAAAAAGACAGAGTACGGAAATAGTTCGTGCAGTTAATTTTATAGCTATCGTTAACTGCCCTTTAACCATTGTAACCTTAGTAAACTTTAACCTTAAACTGTTCCTAACATACATATCACGACTGTTATATCTTGCGAGGTAGTCAGGAACCTCCGGAGCAAGAGTCTTATAACCATATTGGACCCTCTTTGCACTAAATAGTCAGTATCTGAAACTAACTATTACCTATTTTGAGGGTGTTATTTAGGAAGTTCAACTGTTCAAGTTTAATTTTATATAGAGTTAAGTGAGACTCTTTCGTAGTTACTAGTCCAATAAATGCATCCATGTATCATGGCCTTTAGATAAGTGGCAATTAGGGTTTGAAGAAACACGATATTATACAGATCAAATAGCAGACTTTCTTCTCAAGGCAGGTGTACGTAGTGTGTAGAACAGAAGAGCATGTATGAAAAGGTTAAAACATGTGAATGAAGAATAGTTAATGGGCGTGAGAAAGGTAAAAGATATATTAGGATCTTTCAGAGTTTTGATCGCTATTCGCTAGTGTCTGCTTATCCTGTAGGAAAGTAGAGGCCTGAATATTAATTATGTATGTATTTTTAAGCAACTAAATTATTAATATATATCTCGTAGGAAAGACGTGAATATATGTTCATATGTATACGTTTTTAAGCCATTAAGTTGTAAATATATGTATGTATCTGTTTTTAACTTGGTTGTAACTTAGCACAGCGGTTGTTCAATTTATGGAGTGCATTAGGGAAAATTGCTTTCTCGGTAGGGCGTATTTTCTACTTAGAATCGTGTAGTTACTTAACAAAGACTAAAAAAACAAAACACTTTTACGACCATTAACCTTTACGGGTCGTGAATACCTTTAAATCTCTATATATATTATATTTATATTGAAAAAAGGTGACGTTAGGTGTATCTATAACCGCCGCCGAGAGTGTATGAGAAGATGTATCAATGTCAATAAAGCGAAAGTGGTCTGTCAAGATCGGGACAAATGGGGACCCGTGATCTCTGCCTACCCCTCTACAGGGAATCAGGCGTGATGTGTATGTATGTATGTATCTCTATCAGTGATGGTGAATGATGCAAAATAAAACTGCAAACCTCTGCACGACCATTAATCCTTTCGGGGTAGGTATTCAGAGGTTTGAGTGACCATCCCTGCAATTGCGAAGGTAGTAAATCTATGGTCTCCTCGAACCCCACGTGTTGACCAGATAGTCAGTACTCAACGTGACAGTTTGTAAGCCGTGCGGTCATTTACATGCACTGATTATTACCTGGTCGGGAAGTAGGTTTTCTCACGATATTATCCCTCATCGTAGCAGTCTTATTGACTTAAATCGTAACTTAATAGCTTAAAAGACTTATGTTCTATTAGAAATAATGATGTTGTATTAAAACAAATGTCGTGTTAGTCTGAGATATCAAAATAAACTGAGTAGCTGTCAAGCTTTTTGACATACTATAGATGATTAAGGGACTAGGTGTAAATGAAATCTTTTGGGCGATAAACTAGTAACCATTACCAATACTATTCTATATGGATATCAGCATAACCCCGATAGGAATATTTAAGATGTATGAATGTCTCTAAGATTTTGTCAACCCTAAATGGGATAAATGATGAGTGTTGTGTTTTTAATGTTATGCGAGCTTAGGAATATCTTAATATGATTAATTGCGTCTTAGCATGAATAAAACAATAAAAAAGTAGATATTAATTATTTATTAATAACTAGCAGCTATAATAAATTAACATCTTCGAGAATGTACACAAAAATACATCACGATAAATCGTTTATTTTTAAAGAACAAGTAAAACTAGATTTTTTGACATTCAGTGTTGCATGAATCGTGCATAGAGGATAAATTTTATAGAAATTCCGAAGTGCAGTGGTGTGGCAAATTAAAAAAAAAGAATTTGACATAATATTTGTATCTACATGTAACTTTATCCAACATGGATGTTAAGAAACGAAAGTGCGTCACATTTATGGTAATATTTGTATATATTTAAGCTTTATACTACGTTCTATGTAAATATTAATTGTATATTTCTTCTTCTACTCGAAACTGCTAACAGAAGGAACCGCAAGAGAAGATGGCTGAAGATCAGGATAACTTCTCTCGGGACCTAAACACAGATGGGTGAGTTCATCTCGCTCCTGCACTAGTTAATCCCATTTGTTAGACAGGGATGCGTATATGTCTCACTGTATGGCTTGGTTTAGTCTTGTTACGCACATTTTTATTTGTCAATTATGCTTATGTTCTTCATTTCAACATTTTCATATAAATTTTGCATGGTGATGGAAACTAATATAAGTTATAGTTAGCATAAGAATTAAAATATACACTAAAAATAACAGAAATCAGGCTTAGGTTAGAATTGTATTATTTTGGTGAACAATTCAGTATTTTCGTTCAACTTTTACGTTTATATAAAAGACAAATACTAAAATATGAACCCGAAATAAACGACAAAGATTAATAAGACTTTTGGGTGACGATTCCTAATTATCTCCTATTATTTATTCGTATTACAATTTCGTATAATTACACCTAAAGACTACATAATCCAGCTTATGACGTATCTGGGCTAATAGGTACCATTGGTCTCATCATAGGATTGTTCAAGGGCGTGACAGGCCTCATTTGCATGACCTCTTCTTGGACTGGCTGGGGTTCTGGTGCTGGCTCATGCTTAGGTGGCTCCGGGGTGACGGGTCTCATGATCATCGGCCACACTTCCTTGCCTTCTGGGGTCACTGGCGTCATGGGCTGCAATGTGTCACATGTACCGGCTTTTGCGTCCATGTTTTGGTTATAAAGTTTTTCGTTTCAGTTTTTTTTATATTAACAATGTCACTCTATATGAAAGTTTGCGTTTTAACTCTTTTTATATCCTTTTTTGTTACGTTTGTATCTTTATCTAGTTCCAAATTCACTATAACACTGATCACTATATCACTATTTATATCACTAGTTAAAATATATGTGTTCTTTATTGGAATGTTTTGTACAAACTTGCATGGAACATACCATTTTTCGTTTTATATAAAGAATACCTGTTTGGCGATCAGGTATAGCAAGTATGACGTCACATAATTGTTTCATCTTTTATTTATTTGAATATGTTATGAAGAGCGCACGGCTTTAGCTTTTAGGTCTATTCCATAAAAGCAACGATTCTTATTCATAGTACCTTTATCATTGTTTTTTCTTGTTCTTCGAATTTTTTTAAAGTTTTAGTTGTGGTTTTAATAATAATAATATTTAGGACACTATTGCACCAATTGAAGTAGCCCCTTGGTATGTTCATTTAAGACATATCTATATATAGATAAATACATATATAGTATATATAAATAATAATCAACAACCGGACTGAAAAGCTGAAGGAAGCGAAATTCTAAACTCTGTCTCCACCGGGAATCGAACCCGGGACCTCACTATTAGCGTTCAGGTGGTTAATCAATTGCACCACGGGGGTCGTCATAAATCTAGGTTCTTGATTGGATGCTGAGTTTCAATTACCAGATATAGCAACTATCTGTTGGACGCATCGTAGTGAGAAACCTGTATTATAAAGTATTCTTCGTCTATATGAATATATTTTTCACTTTATATGTAGTGCAGCACTAATTCTGTTAGTTGTTCTACCTGTGTGTTTATTTTGTTATGAAAAATCCGGTATATCAAGCTGTTTGAAAATGAATGCTCTCATAAAGTTGATTTAATTTATTAATTGATTTGTTATTTTGAAGGTGTGACTGAGTCTGCACTCACATTGCCAAACAGATTTCTCATATTAAATGTGTTGAATCGAGTTGTAAATTTCGTTTGCACCATCTATGGTTTGTCTGCGTAAATTATTTAGTTTTTTTTTCTTAAAGTAGCTGTTAATTTCGTTATCCTTGTATTAATATGGTTTTTTCCCTTCGTCTTCAACATTTGACCTTTTATATCAATTTTGAATTAATTATAGAACGTTTACGCATTGAGTTCCTTTAAACAGTACATTTTTTAATACATATTTACTTAAATTATACTTTGTGGTGTCATAGTTTTTGGGATAGAGTACGATTTTAGCACGATTGTGAAGTTTATTGCTTGTTTAGGATATAGATGGGTTATCTCTTGTTTTATTGTTCATCTTAACATGTGAAAATTATGAGGAGATAAAACAATCATAACAATTTTCATTTAAGTATCTTACAGATATTATGAATCGGTCATTTCGTATCATATATTAATTGTTTTAAATTTACGTTAATATTGGTTCCTGTAAAAAACTATCACAAATTATTACCGGTATTTACTAATTTATAATTGGTAATACGATTTTTAACTGCTATATTTAACACATCTATTGTAGCGATATAATGATAATTTTCATTACACTTTTAATAAGTTTTTATTTATATGTTGCGTTACATGATTGCTTACCAGAATTATTGAATTAATTTCTGTAAAATAATAACTAAATAACTACTATATAGTAACTAAATTATATAACTACTATAACATAATATAATACCATCTTTTTAAAAAAATCTGTTATGTCCTTTATTCCACCTAATGTAAGTTTTGTCTAAACAAATGTAATGTAGTAAAGATAAGATTTAGAAGATGACGTATGTATGTGTGAAGCGGTGTTTTTAAAAAGTAATCCATTTCCGTACCAAGGCATGAGATTAGCACTATATGCTTGTAGATAGTGATACAACCTACTTATGAGTGTGTTAAGGCTCTTTTTCATTTATCAAGATAATTGTGTTCAGTTTACTCTGAAGTTAAACGGTTTTAGTGTACAATTATTTTGTAACCAATACGTTTCATTACACGTTTTTACGGACTGGTTTTTGACTAAAATATATTGAAGTTGCCCTTAAGTCATGGTTTAAGAGGTGAAGGAATTCGTTATGTGGTTTAGGTGATCAGTCGCCATCATTATTAATACTAAATGTGTTAAATAACTGTCTTTAACAAGTGGCTAATTGTGACGAATAGTTAATCGAAATTTTTTTATTTAAAATTTATACAGTTCCTAATTTTTGTTTTGTTTACTTTCTGATAGTTATATGATATGATATGCAAAGAACACATGTAACTAGTTTTTCTTAATATTTTTATTTTAATATTCACATTCGCTTCTTAATCTCTTTGGTGTAACTGGCGTAATATGTTTTGATTATTATAAGCAATATAATCACTACATAGTATAAAACAAAGTCGCTTTCTTTGTCCCTATGTCCCATTGTATGCTTAAATTTTTGAAACTACGCAACGGATTTTGATGCGGTTTTTTTTAATAGAGTGATTCAAAAGAAAGGTTGATATGTATAATAACATCCATTAAATAGTGGAGTAGGCTATATATTTTATACCCGTGCGAAGCCGGAGCGGGTCGCTGGTATATGTATAAGTTTACAATATAATATAAGTAACAATATCTCTCTCTCTTTGCCAAAACCTTATTATAAAATACTATGTACACATTTCCAGAGGAACCGGCGGCGGTGAGACCCCGACGCGGCCGATTGAGGAGGTGCCCATCGAAGACCTTAAATGCTTAGACCATGTCAGACAGAACGGGAAGCCTCTTAGTCACTGCAGGTAATTATGATATAGCATACTAAGTGTGTGTGTGTACCTGCCCATCCCTCAGGATAGGTAATAGTCAGTGCCTATATACGGCGATCGGGTTCACTACCTATCACGTTGGGCGCTGTCTATCTAGTGATACGCGGGCTTCGAATGACCCATACCTAACACGCCTACGAAATTTCGGAGATGGGCATTCAAAGCCTCTGACTACCCCGCCATAATAAAAAAGGGAGTGTGTATACATAAGTCGTGAAGCGTATGTTTTATGTATGTTAGTTATGTTAAGTGTAGTCCTAGATTAAGATAATAATAATATATTACGATGAGGAAACCTACCTGTGTCCTGAACAAAGTATTACTCAGTGCTTGTAAATGGCGACATGGCTTGCCACCTGTCACATTGGGAACTAACTATCTGGTTAACACGTGGGTTCGAGGTGTCCATAGAATTACTACTTTCGCAATTGCAGAGAGAGACACCTGAACCTCTGACTACTAATGGGGTTAATGATGGTCGTGAACGCGTTACGAATTTCCGTTTATGCAAAAAACCTAACATTTTTCAGTATGATTGAAAATATGATCACCGTTATAGTTGTAAGAGATTCGCGATTTATACTCATGATTAATAACTAACGTCGGGTTAATAAAGGTAACTTTATTATATAAAAATATACGCAATAAGTCCCGTTAGTTATTAATCATGATCACCATTGTCTAATTTATCCGTGTTTTCCCAAGATGCCTAAGTATTTTGCAAAAACCCGAAATATCAAATCATCCTCCGACATATACAAATCAAAAAATACGCAAAAGTCGCATTCTATAACAAAATAAATAAAACTACCAAATCTTTATTTCCAGCCTAGTAATGTCCGGTATCCGCAACAATCCGTCCCTGTTCTTCAATGACGGCGTGCGCACCGTGGATTTCGTGCTCGTGTGGCAGGCCACGAAGGAGGCGGCCACGTCAGCCACGGCCCTCGCACAGAGAAGGGTGTTCGAAGCTAATCTGGAGGCTGAAGGGTTGGAACTGGAACGAGAAGCGCCCCCTGACGTCTGCGGGCTGAACTTCGTTAAGGTACGGTCAAAAAACTGTTATAGGGTAAGTAGGGAATATTGAAAAAAGGTGACGTTAAGTGTACCTATAACCGCCGAGAGTGTAGGAGAAGATGTATGAGTGTCAATGAAGCGAAAGTGGTCTGTCAGGATCGGGACAAATGGGGATCCGTTATCTTGCCTACCCCTCTACAGGGAATCAGGCGTGATGTGTATGTATGTATGTAAATAGTGACGTCATGATATGCAGAGGTTATCAATCAATCAATCAGCCTATGTTAGTCCACTGCTAGACGTAGGCCTCCCCAAGGTTACGCCACAAAACACGATCACTCGTGGCCCTTATCCAGCCACTACCAGCGACCTCTTTCAGGTCATCGGTCCATCTGGCAGAGGGCATCCTTCACTATGCAGAGGTTAAACTGACCAATGAGACGTTAAAGAAGTCACATTGACCAATTGCAGATAACCGTTTCACGTCTCATTGGTCGAAACTTGAAGAAGTGATGACGTCACTATTTTCTCAATGCGAATATAGTATAACAAAGCTCGATATAACTATCCTGATAAGTAAAGGCATAAGTATATAAAAACAAATACTTTAAACCCTTTAAGCCTTGCGGGGTAGTCAGAGATTCGGGGATCGGTGATTTGCAATTCCTTAGGTAATTCTGTGGTCACCTCGAACCCATCGTAAATCGTGTCACCATTTATATACACTGACTGTTACCTCTTCGGAGGAACAAGCAGGTTTTCTCAAGATTTTATTTTATTTAAAAATGATATATTTGATGAGATGTTTTATATTAAAAATTGACTGTAACAGCCGATGCATATATTGGTTTGTAATATTTTTTTTACAACTATATTTTATATGACTGACTTTCTCTAATTATAGACTATTTTATTCCAGATTCACACGCCTTTAAGTGTACTTAGGGATTACAGTGAAATACTAAAGTTAAGGATGCCTATGAAGGTAATTAGACACTTTTTCCTCCATTCTAGATTTAGTTAAAACACTAGATTAGAGATGTAAACGTATTCAATAAATGTTTACTTCCTTACAACACTAGATGTCGTTCATAGTCGATTAGATAGTAGTTTTACATGGATTCATGAAACTACGTATATCATAATTAAATCCTGAAAATATATCTA
Organism: Leucoptera coffeella; assembly: GCA_030578115.1. Taxonomy (NCBI): domain Eukaryota; kingdom Metazoa; phylum Arthropoda; class Insecta; order Lepidoptera; family Lyonetiidae; genus Leucoptera; species Leucoptera coffeella. The sequence continues at coordinate 234,218 of JAMBLF010000532.1, forward strand.
ATCTGTTGTAACTGTGTGTGTACGACTTAAGTATATGTGCTTCACGTTTCTACCCACCGCTTCTAGATTAATGTATGTATATATTATGTTAAAAAAGATTTATTTATAATTTGTCAATGTAATCTATTGACTATTAGTTTATATTTATTATTTGAGCTTATATTGGTGCAATTGATTGAATATTTTCGTCTGGTGAAGCACTAATAATATGATGTTTGCTTTTTAAAATGTATTTAAGTGTGTAGTATATGTCTATTCGTATGTATGGCTTCTAGAGATTAAAAAAATGTGATGAGCAGAAAAGTCATTGTAAAATTGTGTAACTTAAGAAACAAACTTTGAGTATACAAAGGAATAAAAAAAATCATTTAAATAAGTTAAAAATTAACTTTTTTCACATTTTAGTAATATAACATAATCATAATTATTTTCCCAAAATAGAAAGAAAATACTTTATTTAAATACATATTTACGAAAAAAAATCCCAATTACACTTCAAACCAACAGTTTGTCTAAATAAAAATCTCTAGAAGCGTATCTTTTTAATATTAATGTATATTTTAATGTTTATAGTAGCTAGATTATAATAAGCTTACGTAAATTTTTGTTAAAAGTAGATTTTTTAGTTTATTTTTACACTTTCGTGCCAGGATTGCAGTAAAATAAGGAAAACCGGAAGGACGAACGCCATTTTAAGTGCTGCCCTTTACATGTCCAAGGTACGCAGATGTCGCTAGTGTGCAAACTAATCTGCATGTAGCCAAGCTAATATGTACTTTAAATCTTTCTGGGAAAGGTTGAAATTGCAATGGATAAGAGACTTACAGTTTTTTCCTCTATTATGACTTGTGTGTGAATATTATTGTGTGTATTGTGATTTTTGTAATACTTCAAAATGCAGAATTTTGATATAACTAATACATATTTTGTGTGTGTAACAAACACAGAGTTATAAATATATGTTTTTGCACTTTTTGTGGTGATGGTATGCAAACGATGTTTTTTACTTAACGTACATCTATTTTCTACTTTCTAACTTCTTGAAATATACATATTAAAGTAAACTGTTTATATGTTAAAGTATTAGAAAATCTTGTACTAATTTTATGCGATTAATACTTGACTAACTTAAAAGCTTCGCTTGATTAACTGTTATTTGATTATTACACTTAGTAATGAATTACATACGATTAAAAATAATCATTTTTTCTTTTAAATAACATATTTTTAAAAGAATTAGTTAAAAACTTTCATTTATTCTTATGTAGCTAATATTCTTAAATTGCTTTACAAAATTAATCCAGAAATAATAATTTTATGCTAATAATAATGCTAATCTTTAAAAAATATTCTTCTTTATCATGTTTGTATTTACTTACTAATGTACTCATATGTAGTAACTAATTAAATATAAGAAGGTTGAAGTACTATAAACTTAGGAGGAAATACATGAAATAGAATTATTAACAGTAAATCAGCATAATATTGTATACTCATTATGTATTGTCGCTGTAGTTATGGTAACAGTTATTATAAAATTTCGTTCAAGCAAAAAGTTAAACAACCTAACCCGTGATTAATGCTCGGATGGGGAACCGTCTGAATTCATAACGCTAGTTGATACTAGTCAGCGAAGTTTACTAGTGAAAGAAAGCGCAAGTTGAGGAAATGTATATATTCCTGTCAATAGCTTACAACCGATTGCTAAATTGGAACTTGATTATAATACAGGAAGCGTTTTTCTTTTCATTTTATCGTTGTAGGCAATAGGAGGGCCAAGTTCACTAATACTTATCGCAAAATATCAGTTTAATCACTTCAGTAACAGTGTGAAGTTGTTAACGTAATAAAGAAAGGGTCAAATTTCGTCATTGTAAGACGCAATTTGTTTTTGCTGTCATCAATGGGGAAATTGGACACTTTTGCTAATCCACTACCAACTTCACATTATTAATGAAGTGATATTGAACAACGATTGTTTTAAACGCATTAGTTAGTAGACTAGGACCCATGGTATATGATAAATGTGACGAAAGATCCGTCATACATTTCTTTCTATATACTAAATACGACGAGTGTGTGTAACGTGTTCAACTATAGTTTTCAGCGCTAAAGGATGTTCACGAGAAAACAAATAGCTTTATGGACAAAGTGGAGAATTTCTGCGAGAGAATCAAGTCTAAATACCGGGTAGACACCAACATATTTCCGGAGAAGAAAACCAAACTCACTGCCATTTATTCTAAGGATAAGGAGTATTTGTAAGTGTATACCTGTTATTATTTGATATTCCAATAGCTTTTGTTTTTACTGATATTATATATCAGTTGAGTCAAATATGCTCCTGGGTACTGCCTACATTTCTACCTATCTCATCACTATACGAGTATATTAAGTTGTTCGTAGAACAGTAAGAGTAATACAATTTGTAAGGCGAACTTTGATGCTTTCGCTGTCATCAATGGCGTATTTAGACATTTATGCTAATCCACTATCAACATTGTATTACTGAAGTGATCTTGAACTCAGATTATGCAAATAGCATTAGTACACTTGGACCCCAGGCCGAGTGCAATAAATATGTCTCTGAGTTTAAGTCCATCTCGAAAAAAAGATATGAAAATATTTGTACGTTATGTATTAGAGTAACAAAGAACACCAACTGATCTCAAGGGTGACTAAGAAACCAAATGGTATACTATTAGGTGATATTGGGTTCGATACCATCAGAAATTAGTTTTAACAATGACCAGAGAAATATGATACCTCTGAACAGTAGTAACAGCTGTAGCAGGTAGTTCTATACACTGTAAAAGAGAAGAAAAAACTTAGTTTATCTTCTAAATTGTTTACAGCATGTATATTTGGTATCAAACGCGTTCACGGGCCATTACCCCTTGCAGGGAAGTTAGAGGTTCAGGTGTCCATATCTGCAATTGCGAAAGTAGTAATTCTATTGTCACCTTGAACCCACGTGTTGACCAAATAGTTAGTACTCAATGTGACAGGTGCTAAGCTATGGCTCCATTTATATTGTGCCATAATAACTATTGTGATTGTAATGTGTTTTGTGCATTACAAAACCCTCTATCCCTTACTCACCTCATACGTTCTTTTCAGATTCAACACGGGTTCAGAGTGTTTCTGGACGCCGTCAATTCGTTCTAGAATAGTCCAGTTTATCCTGGACAGGAAGAAGTTTTCTGAGCAGCCGGGCGACGATATATCCTTCGGGATAACGAGGCTAATAGCCAACGGCGCCTATACCGCTGCCTATCCCCTGCACGATGTGAGTTTATAGGACTATTTACTGACTATAGGCAATAGATTGATTTTTATTTTAAATTCTTAGAAAAAAGAATAGGAGACGTATAATTATTTTGCGTGCAAAATAAATGATAATTAGTTGTCTACTCTAACATAAAATCTATTAAAATATGAGCTAGGAATATGTCACTATAATTTCAATAAAGGTCATAACGACCCTGATAGTAAACTAAAACCTATTATATTATCTGTGCTAAAACTGATCGATGAGATTTTATATCCGAAGTCTTATCCATTCGGAAAGGGATTAAGGAACGCGAATGTATGTATATGTATGTAAAAAATGACTGTTGGACATGACACAAAAAATAGAACAAACATAACAGTATGGACGTAAATAAAATGATAACACACGACTTTTCCCCTTGTAGGGAGAGGCGACTAAGGGCGTCAATGGAATCTATTGGGCGATGGACTAGCAAACTCGCTCATATGTCATACCAAGGCCATAATTGTAGTGTTATATACAATTCAATATTTCAAATTCGATGTAGCTCAGTTGTTTGGGGCTTGACTTCGTATTGAGGGTTCAGGGTTCAAATCCTGCTTGAGCACGTACCAATGGAAATAAAGTTGAATGATTTCTATGTACATATTCGTTATAAAAAAATACATTTACGAAATGCATTGAATTACACGGTGAGGGAAAACGTCTTAAGGAAACCTACTTGTTCCCCGAACAGATAATAGTGAGTGCTTGTTGATGGCGACATGGTTGACCACCTGTCATTTTGAGTACTACTCTGGTTAAGACGTGGGTACGAGGTGTCCATAGAATTACTACCTTCGCAACTGCGGAGATGGACACCTGGACCTCTGACTACCGAACAAGGGTCAATGGTCGTGAAGGCGTTTGTTTGTTTTAGTTTTCAATATTTCACTTCGTTTCAGGGAGACTATGACAAGCCAGGCTCGATGAGGCATCTTCTGTACACGGAATGGGCGAGCCTGTCCAAGAGTTTGAAACACCAGCCTCTGGATTACATCAAGGATTACTTCGGCGTGAAGATAGGTGAGCCTTGGTTTAACGGAGCTGTATTTGATGTAATGAAAGTCTTGTACTGTTCTGTAACTTGAATGGGTAGTAACTAAATATCTTGTCTCCATTATTTTGTGTGAAGCTACTTAAGGTGCTGGATAGTTTTTTACCATTACTTAGAAAATAGTACATCTCAAAAGTAAACGAAACGTTTGTATTTCCTCTTCTTTTCTTATTTTTTAGGTACGGCTGTTTCCAATGTGACATTATGTTTCTACAAACATACATAAATTCATTTTTCTTAAATTCATTCCCTAACGAGATAGGCAATGACTATAAATTGCTACCTGGAACGATCCTGACAAATTTCTCTTGCTTCTCTTACACCCATTAACCTTCTCATACATGCTCTTCTTCACGCTGCGTACAACCGCATTGAGAAAAATGTCTCCAATTTGATCTATAGTTCTAAGCGACCTATCCTGTTTAACTCTACCTTCCACTTTGGCTTTAGGCTGTCTAAAGCCGTGTTTCTAAGTATGTATGAATCAGTTAATCATCATTTCATTATTATAAAAGATTAACGCGTTCACGACCATTAACCCCCACATGGGTCAGAGGTTTAGGTATCCATCTCCACCATCGCGGATGTAGTAATTCTATGGCTACCTCGAAGCCACGTGTTGACCAGATAGTTAGCACTCACACAAGGCAACCCATGTCGTCATTTATAAGCACTGACTATTACCTGTTCGGGTTACAGGTAGGTTTCCTCACGATGTTTTCTCTCAGCCTAGTTTTCATTGTTAGTATACCGATTTTTCTTTTCTAGGTCTGTACTACGCGTGGCTAGGATTCTACACGAGGATGCTGATTCCAGCTGCCATAGTGGGGTTGATATTCGTCCTCTATGCTTGGGCGACTCTTTACAGCAATGTGCCAAGGTAAGCAACAAATGTATTGAAGTGGTGGGATATTTTGTGTATTTATAAAGATTTTTAAGTAATTAATTTATAAAGAAATTGTAAAGCGCATATTGCAAAAATGAACTAATTTAGTTATTAGGATAGCGTTTCCAATATTAAAATTAGAAAAGGTTAGGGTTAAAATTAGGTCGCAATGTTTTGCTTCTATAAATTCGTTAAAATTCGATCGGAAAACTGACATCAAACGTCGTTACAAAGAACTTACCCAGCGGAAATGTATGTTTTATGAATCTAGTAGATATTCATGTATAAAAATCTAGATGTTTTGGTGATGTTACTTCCAGTTTGCTATATTTCCTGTTTTTCATGTACGAGTTAGTAGAAAACCAGGTTTCAAATATGCGATTTTGGCAAAATGTCGCTTCCTTAACTGACAGAACCATAATAAACAATGGCAGCCGTTATTTAAATGCCAATGCCTAGAATTTACTTAATTACATCATAATACGAATTTTGCGTATATAATAATACAAGCGAGCCGCTCCGGCTTCTCACCTTCTGGCTATTTAATGGATGTTATTATACATATAAACCTTCCTCTTGAATCACTCTATTTAAGAAACCACATCAAAATCCGTTGCGTAGTTTCAAAGATTTAAGCATACAAAGGGACATAGGGACAGAGAAAGCGACTTTGTTTTATACTATGTATTGATTAATTCCAGTGAAGAAGTATGCGCCTATAACACGACAGTGAAGATGTGTCCCTTATGCGACTACATCTGCGACTACTGGGACCTGCAGGACACGTGTCTGCAGGCCAGGATCACGCATCTCTTCGACAACGAGACCACTGTGTTCTTCGCTATATTCATGAGTGTATGGGGTGAGTATTGCATGATACACATTGATACATACATACACACATCTGACTGTATTTTCATGTAAAAAGGGATTAAAGAATATCAAGATATGTTCGTAAGGCTTTTAATATTTAATACCTTACATAACAAAATGCTCATTCTCGTGGAAACAAAGTGAAAGGTTGAAATAAAATGATGTGGTGAGTGTGGCATGATACATACATACACACTTAACGCCTAAATCCCAGAGTAGGCAAAGATCACGGATCCCCACTTGTCCCGATCCTGACAGACCACTTTCGCTTCATCGACACTCATACATACTCGGTGGTTATAAGTACTTGTAACGTCACCCTTATTCAATATGGAAAAAATAAAAAAGTATGATAATACATATATTTCATCATCATCTTCAGCCTGTAGTAATCTTCTGTTGGACATTGGCCTCCCCCAAATGAAACCACTTCTCTCTGGCATCGAATGGATGGGAAAGGCCACTGACAGGGAGAAGTGACATTTATTTATTGTTTTAGTAATAAGTAATATTAATGTACATACATACACATATCACTCCTGATTCTCCGAGTAGGCATAGATCACGGATTCCCATTAATCCCGATCCTGGCAAACCACTTTCGCTACATTAACACTCATAGACCTTCTTATAAACACTCGGCTGGTATATGTACTTCTAAAGTCACCTTTTTCTCAATATTGCTGCTATCTGTCTAAATGGCATGATAGTATATTTATTTACTGTCTTACTAATAAGTAATAGTAATGTAATAGCTAAATAAGCTTAAGGCTTATTTACTCTGTGTTAAGAGTGACCATAGTTGATAATTGTAATAAAACGGGTGTAAAGTAAAACGTAGATATTTATTTTGTAAAATCTATATATGTATGTATGTACTTGTGTGAGTGTATATCTGTCGTTATAGCATAGACGAAGAGACGGTCAAGTTGCAATTGTAATCTTTTGTGACATGAGCTACTACATAAATTCACTTCCTTTAATCCCTTTCGGGGTGGACAGAACCTCGGAGATATAATATCGCTTAGGTAATTTTTTAGCTTGCTAGCCCATCGCCCGATGAATTCAATTAATCCCTAGTCCGTTAGACGCATCCTACGACATACCGGGAAAAACGGTAGATAGTTAACATTATTTTTACGTCCCAGACGAGCACGGAACAATTTCTATATATAGTAAAGTGAAAAGAGATACTCTAGTTATATACGAGGTACTGTTTACACCTAAAGGGATTCAAGCTAAGTTTTTTGATACATAAAGCCCCTTACTACTTTGAAAAGGTTCTAACTAATCTTTTTATTCCATAGCCGCCTGTTTCCTAGAACTATGGAAGCAGTATTCAGCAGAGATGACGCACCGGTGGGATTTGACTGGCTTTGACGTTTATGAAGAACATCCGAGACCTCAGTACTTGGCGCGCCTGAGTCATATTAAACGGACACAGGTAAAGCAAAGAAAGAAATTCCCTAAGGCTGAAGTTTCTTGTTGGTTCTTCTACAACTGAACCAAAAGTAGAGTTGTAGTTGTAACAACCAGTGCCATATATAAATATAAAACATAACATACGCTTCACGACTTGGGTATACTACTCCCTTTTTTATTATGGCGGGGTAGTCAGAGGCTTGAATGCCCATCTCCGAAATTTCGAAAGCCTATCCCTCAGGATAGGTAATAGTCAGTGCCTATATACGGTTCACTACTTATCACGTTGTCTATCTAGTGATACGCGGGCTTCGAATGACCCATACCTAACATATATAAATATGTTGAAGATTATTAACCCTTGCGAAGAAGTAGTGAGAGGTTGAAGTGTCCATCTCCGTAATTGCGAAGGTAGTAATTCTATCTCGAGCCCACGTGTTGAGAAGATAGTCAGTGCTCAATGTGACCGGTGGTAAGCTATGTCGCTATTTACAAGCACTGATTAACATGTTAGGGAACGAGTAGGTTTTGCTCATTATGTTTTCCCTGAACGTAGTATTCGGTGCATTTCGTAAATGTATTTTAATTACGAAAATGTACATAGAAAATCAGTAAATTTCTTTTTCATTGGTACATGCTCAAGTGGGATTTGAACCCCCTGTGTGTTTGTGCCCACTGTAACAGAGTCGAGCCTTGAGCAGAAAATAAAGTAAAAATTTTACTATCGTATGTACGTTGTTGTACGTATGTCGTACCTTAACTTATAACACATTAACAAAAAACAACGATAACTTGTGAACATGCCTTTTTTATGACCTATAACCTAGTACCTATAACCGCCGTGTGTGTGAGAAGATGTATGTGTATCTATGAAGCGAAAGTGATCTGTCAGAAGTACAAATGGGGATCCGTGATCTCTGCCTACCCTACAGGGAATCAGGCGTGATGTGTATGTGTGTACCTTTAGCAACTAACCTACTATGTCATTCCAGCTCAACGTAGTGACGGGTGAACGAGAGCCGATGGTTTCCTTCTGGCGAATGAAGCTACCAGCTGTCGTGATGTCATTCAGTGCAGTGGGCCTTTTAGTTATACTAGCCCTCGCCACTGTTTTAGGTGTGGTGTTGTATAGAATGTCCTTAATGGGGGCGTGGTTTCTGCAAAGGAATGACAACTATCTGCTGACGTACAATCCAATTATGTTCACGTCTGCGACGGCTGCCTGTATAAACTTGGTGTTCATTTGTATCTTTAATTATGTGAGTATATACATTTGATGTTACTATTAATAATGTTTATGTGTTATACAAAAAGCATTATTATGTGTGTGTAATACAAAAAGCAAGAATTACCTAACTATAGTATTGTTTGTTTAGAACCTCCTCCTTGGCGATATTAATGTTCGATTTCTGTAGATAACGAAATAAGCGATTGATTTATTAAAAAAAAATTATAATATACAATACTTTTTCAATTACAAAACCAAACAAATATATGTCAGTATTTGTGTTTATATATAATCCTACATACTACATATACATTTACGTCCTTTAATCCGCTTCGGGGTGGACGATATCTCCTTGGTCACTTTATAGCATAGATATTGGGATTGTGATGTCATATAGATCATTGGTGACAGGTTTCTAGACTATCACTCAACAGATTCCATTGACCTCTAGTCTCTTAGTTGCCTTTTATATAGCTGGGATAAATGGCAGCTAGTAAGCATTTTTTATATATATAAAATGATTACTTAATAAATGATAATTATATAGTCCTAATTTTACGCTTATTCCATTCCAGGTATACTCCTACCTAGCAGAATGGTTGACAGAAAAGGAATATCTGAGGACACAAACAGAATTTGACGATTCCCTTACTTTGAAGATATACCTGCTCCAATTCGTCAATTATTACGCTTCGATATTCTACATAGCGTTCGTCAAAGGGAAATATGTAGGACGGCCAGGGAATTATGTTAGGCTGTTCGGACATAGACAAGAAGAGGTTTGTATGATAGTTTAATAATTGTATAATTCATGGTAGTACTTAATAGTTGTACTAATATTTAGGACACTACACGAACGATTATAAAACACCGCAGACTTGTGTTAATCATTATTTGATGTTATTTGGAACATTGGTGGGGGTTGCTAGACCTCCTCCCAATAGATTTCATTGGCTTCTAGTCCCTTAGTCACCTCCTACGACATTCCGGAAAGAACGGCATCAAGTAAGCATTCTATTCACTTACTGGACTATTACAAGAACATCAGGTAACCTAATCCATCTAAATAGGTGATAAAAAACATTATTTCTGAACAGCAATTAACATTTTTGAATCTCTAGATAACATCGATCACTTCCCTTAATAAACATCCACTTTGTTACACCAACCCTTAACGAACTATTCTGACGTCGTAAAAACTAACCAACATTTTTTTTTGTTTTATAAATAAATTTAGAATCCGATAGAAAGGCATATCTGCTCAATATTTTGTAGAAATTTATCTTCAAATAATTCGGAGATACCACAGGCATACAATAGATTTCCACACTATGTAGCAGAATATGGTAAAAACTTTAATCCCAATTATCTCAGTATGACCAAAATGATACATATGCACTTCACTCGTACAGCGGCAGTATTACCCCCTACATTCCAATTTGCAGTGCGCTCCAGGCGGTTGTTTCATAGAGCTGTCGATCCAATTGGCCATCATAATGGTAGGAAAGCAGTTCTTCAACACGGTGGTGGAGATCATCGACCCTTACGTCAGGAAGTGGCTGCAGAGGATCATGACTATTGGCTCCAAGAAGAAGTGAGTTTGAGTTTTTGGGCCGTACTTAATTGATTATCTTTTTTTTTTTAATTTTTTATTAAGCCATTCACCACTAAGGTTAAGTCGGCTGAAGTACAAACACTGATGCCACGGCGTTTGAACTTCTTGTTATTCCATCGCCATGGTTACACCAACGCCGCCAGCCGCTACAACCGAAGAAAAACGAAATCTAAGCTCCAATTCCTTGCTCTCTTCCTTGTTCTTCGGTTTGTTCCAGTTGAGGATCCAAATGTTATCCCAAAGCGAACATATTTAGCCAGTTTGGCATCACACTAAACTAAATATTTTGAAATAAATGAATGAATTGACTAAATATTCAGCCGAAAATAATTATTTGTATTTTTCAACTTTCACTGAGCTGCTGACTTTGTTGACGCGTTGACGCGTTGATAGACGACTATTGATTATCTTTGTGTCTTAGAAAGTTATAGGTTTATCAGTCCATCTCCGCAATCGCAGAGTTAGTGATTCCATAGCCTACTTGAACCCACGAGTGTTAACCAGGAGCCCGAGTCCACTAATGCTGTTTGAAAATTATCAATATCACATAATCAATATCAATATCAGTTCTATATCCCTTCAGTAACAGATTACGTTGTTGGTGGAATGGAAAAAAATTAAGAAATTTGACACATGCTAATCCACTACGAACTTCACACTATTACTGCAGTGATATTAAACCACGATTGTGCTTAAACGCATTAGTAGACTTAAACCCAACCCTTTAGAAGAACAAGAAATAATTTACGAATTTCATGACGCGATTTTTTCTGCTAATATCATAGTTGAAATATAACTGCATTACATAGATTGATACCTAATTTTATAGTTATATTAAAATATATATATTACAAGGATTTAAATATACTATGCCATTGATTTTAATGGGAATTGTTTTGTTAAGGTTGCACAGTCCGAAACAATGGGTGAAAGATTTCAAGCTGATCGACTTTGGAATGATGGCCTCTTTCCCGAGTACTTGGAAATGGGTAAGTGTTGAGAAGTTAGCGGTTAAGTGACCGTTTTCAACAGTAAGATTTTTAGAATGATGCGATATTTTTTAGGCTATTTACAAATGTAATTTAAATAATTAAGAGACCACTACAGATATTTTTATTTTTTGTACATTTATTGTTACATTGTTTTGTTTATCTTTGGTAGTATAGGACATTAATAAAATATTTAAAATGGGTTATTGCAGATGACCAGTGGGGGACCAATTATGCATTGTGTCTCCAAATTAGTTTTTATAATAACGTTATAAAAATATTTATGTACATAGCAAATTTGATTGAATCAGAGTAAATCTGTAAAATCAATCTATATAGCTGAACCACAGATAATATAATACTATTACAAAAATCACATCAAGCTCATCCCCTTGCAGAGGGATAAATACAATAACAAAGCCCTATTTTTCAACTCACTTTCACTCCATTAACATACCTACAACTCCACACACAATCGGCGCTTAGAACTAAGCATATATAACGTACTAGTGACCAGCTCCGGCTTCGCACGGGTATAAAATATATAGCCACTATTTAATGGATGTTATTATACATATAAAACTTCCTCTTGAATCACTCTATCTATTAAAAGAAAACTGCATCAAAATCCGTTGCGTAGTTTCAAAGATTAAATATACAAAGGGACATAGGGATAGAGAAAGCGACTTTGTTTTATACTATGTATGATTTTCCCGTTTCAGTCCTCCAATACGGCTTCGTAACAATCTTCGTGTCGGCCTTCCCATTGGCTCCACTATTCGCCCTCATCAACAACGTGATGGAAATGCGCTTTGATGCCAGAAAGATGCTGGTGTGCTACCGACGCCCTGTGCCTCAGAGGGTCAATGATATAGGCGTTTGGTTCAGAATACTGGATTCTATTGGAAAGCTTAGTATTATTACTAATGTAAGTGCTTTGAAATAATGTGATTATATGTAGATTATATATATGTGTGTGTATATATATATAGTATCTCTACTAAGGTGTCGTAATGCGCCTGTAGCGAAGTGGTTAAGATCTCCGACTACTTATTGGAGGTCCTAGGTTTGAATCCCGGCTCTGGCATGTACCAATGGACGACATTAAAAATGTGATTTACGTACTACGTATATAATTTAGAGTCGCTAACGGTGAGGGAAAGAATCGTGAGAAATCTTCCTATCCATCAGTATAGGTGATTGCCAGTGCCTGTATACGGCTATACGGTTAACTACCGATCTCGTTGGGTGCGTCTATCTAGTGGAACGAGGTCGTTCAGTGGCTCATACCTAATTTGCTTTGGAAAATGGTCCCCTCAAGTCTCAGTGAGGTATATTTAAATACACATTCTTTTAGATATTAGGTTAATTTCATCAAGATGTTTTCTTTATAAACTTTTTTCACCATTCTATTCTAACTTCTCTTGTTCATGCTTCGTCATGTTTTCAGGGTTTCATTATAGCCTTCACATCGGAGTTCATACCCCGTTGGTGTACAAGATACTCCACGGTGACATGCATGCTTACGTCAACCATACGCTGACGGATTTCCATCTGGACGTCATTGAGCACAAACCGGCCGCTACAAGTTACAACCAAACGATTTGCAGGTAAGCATCGTACATAAAACTTGTACATAAGTTGATTTGATGTAAAAATAAAGTTAAATAGCTAACATTCAGCTTTCGGTGAGGGAAAACATCGTGAGGAAACCTACCTGTTTGTCGAACAGATAATAGTTAGTGCTTGCAAATGGCGACATGGCTGACCACCTGTCACATTGAGTACTGACTATCTGGTTAACACGTGGGTTCTCGAGGTGTCCATAGAATTACTACCTTCGCAATTGCGGAGATGGACACCTGAACCTCTGACTACCCCGTAAGGGTTAATGGTCGTGAATGCGTTTTTTGTTTCATTCAGCTTCTGATGTCGTCAGAGGTAGTAAATGGAATCCAACATACACACATCTACATATATTTATACCTTGCGGGGTTATTTAGAAATTTTTGTGTTCATCTTCGTTATAACAATAGAATACAACTTGTCGCCGTGTACCAACATTATAAATGCCTATTTCCAAGAATACACAGCTTTCATTACAATGTTAAAACTCGTTTTAGCAGTGATGTGATGTAAACTCATTAACCACATCTGCTTTTATTTATAGTTTTCCTGGCTACTGGGCTAAGAACAGCGATGGAGAATACGAGCATACGATTTGGTTCTGGCATTTGCTGGGAGCTAGGCTGGCCTTTGTTGTTGTATTCGAGGTTTGTTTTTATTACAAATAACTTGACTATAATACCCCTGGAAGATTTTTAGATGTCTACTCAACGATCCCATATTTCGTAGCTATTTAATTAGTCAAGTAGTTTAGTTAGTACGTATCTGAAATATAAATAAAATTCTTCTCGTCACGGTATGGTGTAAGAAACGGCAAAGGGAAATAGATATAGAAAAGATAAAATAGATATATGAAGCATTATAAAGAAAAGAAAATATCATGCGATGTGTATTGTCAACAATATTTTATGTAAATGCCATCTGATTCCATGGTTCCAAAAGAACGAATTTTCTAGGAAAGAAATTGAAAGAAATATTGGTGCTTAAAGTTCAAAAAAGTTGACAGTTGACATGACGGTATTTTTTTTAATGTATAATTTCAGAACTTCGTCGCCCTAGTAATGATAATAATCCGGTGGGCGATCCCGGACATATCGCCGGAGCTACGTGACACGATCCGGCGAGAGGCTTACGTCATCAATACGGTCATTTTGGAGGAAACCCGGGCCAGGTCTCGCTTGGACCGGGATCCGAGCGAAATACCCGGAGATACAGGTCCCGTACACTCCACCCCTTATTCGGATGGGCAATCGCACGGTTATTCTAGGGAAAGCACGGTAGAGTATGACGCTTCTGCTACACGGAACACTAATTGTTGGTTGTGCGTGTTATTGGTACAATTGTCGGAGGTTGGGCTATGTTGAATTGTTATTTATTGTTTTTTACGTAACGGATCTGTACATAAAGTTGATTTTTATATTGAAACTGTGTAAAATTATGATGATTTCAAATATATGCTAAAAACATGTATAAATTAATGGAAGCCTGTTTTAAGGATTTCAATCTTTTTTTGATCAAATTGGTATTTATTTGATAAGACGTAATCTAACGGGAGTCAAGATATTTAATTGACATATTATATTTGTACCAATAACAAGAACAGTCAACGTAAAAAACTGTTTGAGTGTGTGTTTAGAAAAAGAATTAGTTTGCGTTTCAATTGTTTTACGCTTACGTAAATATAAACCTCACACCTTACTGAGGAGTCAAATTTATTGCTGTTTTCCATTGCATATGTAGAAATATACTTGATTTGAACAACAATATGACTATAATACACAATTGATTAATTTTAGTACCATTTAAGTTATTGTCAGTCATTGTTTTGTGATGCGATGACGTTGACAGCTATCCGAATTTCTCCGAACAAATGAATATATGTCAAAATTTGGGGGAAACGCTTTTTTTGCTTATAAGCGTGTGTTTATGAAAACGCTTGCTTTTATGCTTGCAAGCTAAGTTCAGTAGTTAGTTATGTATAAGCTGGGTCTTGAATCCAGGTATTAAGATTACTTTAATTAGTATGATATATAAACGCATACTCAACAGTTTTATAACCGTAACTAATGCTAAGGCTGAACTACTAATATATAAGAAAGTTTTAACAGAAATCTGTACTATAATGAAGACAAGTATTAAGTGTAGATAACCAAAATACTTTGGACTCAGATTGGTTACAAATGACTATGTAAACGTAGGTCTATATACTATGGTTGAATGATTTATTAACCAGAATAAAATAACCCATATTTACATAGTGATTTGTTATAAACTTGAGTTCTAGATAGGTTGGTTTATGACCCTTAACAATCGCAACCCTTAAGATATAATATTAGTAAC